>MKEJ01074980.1:0-10869 GCA_001753735.1 Embelia ribes
GTGGGGTTTTTACTTCCTTTCGGGAGGGTGAACCCTTGTGGGCACCAGACACTAGGCACTAGGCCACCTGTCTAGGAGAGAGGCCGCTGAATACCCTGATTTACCTCCTCCACATGACTCTTGGGGGCGGATCGTGGGGACACCCAGAGTAAGCAATTTCATCTTTTTGCAGCAAAAAGCATATAGTCCCTAAATCCAACGGTTGAGCGTCTCAACAACCCCACGGCCCCAAGGAGCGCAAGAAAGCTAGCAGTGGATTTGTTTTTAAATAATTTTAGTTTGAATTAATATTGAATAATGGTAGTAATAAAACTATGTACCCAAATCTGGTGGAACGTTTGCGCGGATATCAAGAATGCTAGCTTTAGATTTTTTTTTAATGATTATTAAGAAAATAGTTTAGTTTGAATGAATAATAATAAAGCATATTCCCCAAACCCAGTGGAACATTTCACCAACCCCACTACCTTTGGCTTTTTTTAAAATAGTTTAGTTTGAATGAATTATAATAAAGCATGGTCCCAAACGGTGATGGGACATTTCACCAACCCCGCACTGAGCTCTAGAAAAGTCGCACTGAGCTGAAGAAAAGCTACTTTAGATTTTTTTTTTTAAATATTTAAAATTTGAAGTAGATAGTTGCATTTGCTATTTATTTTAACAACGTTGGATAAATTAAAAGAAATTCAATATTTGATTTTTTCAGCTCATCTCATCGTGTTGTACACGAATACTCGCTCCATTCCTTAATCCTTCTTTCGTTTTAATGCCTACACACAAGTATTAACAAATTTATTAAATATTTTAAATTTAAATAAATAATATATAAAATTTACCTAAATAACCTTCATTAAATCTTTATTTTTTTTTGAATGGTTAAAAAAACTTAGGTAGTATTGAAAATAAAGCAATAAATACATATTTTATTTTCTAAAATAATATTTATTTTGAAACAAATTTTTTTTCTAAACTGATATTTTGTAAAACAGGGAATAACTATCATTCTCAATTATGACATATAAATCAAGGTAATCATTAATTGGTTTTAATTTTAGAAAAAACAAACAATATTTATTTTATTATTTTTTATTAAATACTCAAAATACCTTATTATAATCAATTAATAGGAGTAAACATATAAAAAAATATTTAATACTATTTTTTAAAGTCAAAATTAAAATATTGTGAATTTTTTCAAAGTGAGGGACGGGGGGAGTAGCAAAATGGTTTTTCAAACCGAATGTGGAACATTTGTGATTGGATAAATTATACTTTGCCCCCGTGAGGTTTCTGACAATTTCAGGTTGCCTCCAGAGGAATCAAACATTATCCTTTCCCCCCTTCTAATCCAAGTTAGATTTTATTGAGTAAGGACCATATCACCTTCACTTGATTTTATAATTTTTTATTAATTTAAAATTTGATATTAGGTAATATTAAAGAAAAAAGATAAAATTATTTTAGTAAAACTATATTATATTTATAAATAATAATTTTTAAAAAAGATTGTAACAAAAAATCATACAAAATATACTATTTAAAGGGTATTTTAATATCACTTTGTCCTGGAAATTTTAAGGGAAAATTGTAATGGCGACCAAAACTAAGGGGGTACAGCGTAATTTCAGAAACCTTGCGGGGGGTTTCTGAAAATTGTTAGAAACCTCGTCGGGACAAAATGTAATTTACCCTTCTGATTTTACCAACAGCTCAAGAAAAGTTAACTTTAGATTTTCTTTAAATATTTTTAATTTTAATTAATAAATAATAAAGCATGGACCCAAATGCACTGACAAAAATAATTTCGCGTCCTTTAGGGACCACATGCTTTGTTCTCCTACGCGACACGTTAGGATATATTTATTAATTTTAACGTAAAGATCAATAATGCAAATTCGACAAAGTCTCTCGTCTTTCATTGGACCCATACACCATCTCTTTCATTGCAACTTAATCTTAATAATTGAGATATCAATAAGGGCAAAATACAAGTATTGGGATTAAATGACTACAATTTTTTATAAATAATATCATTTATATAAAAAAAATATTCACATTTTGTTATATTCATCTTTGTTGAGATACTAAATAAGTTAATGTATCGAGTAGTTAACAGTGGTAATTTGAAAAAAAGTTAATAATGAAAACAATAGTTTCTAAAGTGATGAAATGTTTTTTTTTTTTTTAACTAAAGTGATATTTAATATATTTTCTAAAATGATATTTAATATAAAACATAAGGAGTATCACGATAGATAATGTGAAGATTTGCTAAACAATATCTACTATACAATTGGAGAACTCTGGCAAAGAAAATAAACCCAACGTGTATCTTTATTTATTTTGACAATAAAAATAGGAGATTTAAGTATACAAAACTAAAATGTTTCAATTTTCGGAGGTCTAAAATATGATAGCTAATAACATTTGAAATTATCTGATGTGCGTGCTAATAACATTTGAAATTATTTTATGTTTAGCTATCATATTTTAGTTTTGTAAGATTTGTTAACTTGGTGTGCCTATAGTATACAAAACTAAAATGTTTCAATTTTTGGAGGTCTAAAATATGATAGCTAAACATAAAAATCAAACTACATTTTGTGTATAATAATAATAATAATAATAATTTCAAATGTTATTAGCACGCACATCAGATAATAAAATGCAAGATATTCATTGAGATAAAGAATAATGTAACATTTGTTAACTTGGTGTGCCTAAAGAAATGACTAAGGATATAATTTTCTTGGCTGCATTTGTTATTGTTATTATTTTTTTTTCAAAGCATCGTAAATAAGGAGGTTTTAATATTAGTAGTTGGAGATAGGTTAAGTACAACTGTAATAATAATGGAGGGATGGGGATGAATGAATTTGTTTAGTTGAGATTACCACCCAACGCATTAACCGAAGCTTGGTTCATATATTTATTTTACATCATCAATTAATAATAATAATAATAATAATAAAAAGTTAAAAAATAGTATATTTCATTTCCAATATATGGCGATGCAATCATAGTTAAAGATGGTAGTCACATGCATTTTGGGTCCACATGAGCGCATTTTGGGTCCACGCCATGTGGACGAATGGGGACAAGTAAAAAACTTCAAAGTGAAACGAACGGTTTCAATAAGTTAAAACGGACTGGTGCTCGTCCACACTTTTACTCTTCCTCCCACTTCTTTATTAGGCCTACCTTTCCCCATCTTCCCTTCCTCTCCATCAAATCTGCTCTCTCTCATTTGTGATCTCACCTCCAATATCTGAGCATACTTCTTGAATATCCAAGAGAGGCCTTAACTATAACTCAAATCATGAAACTCCTTTCCGGGTTTGATGATTTGATTTTCAGTTTTTGGCTTCTCATCCATTGATCTCAGTGGTATAATTTTTTGTTCTTGCATCAAATAAGTCTCCTTTGATTTTTTTTTTTTGTTTTTTGTTTTTGATCTGTGCTCAAATTGGGCTTTTCTTGTGTCTCCTTTGAGATTTTCATAATTCATGGTTTTGAATTTTTGAATTTTTGGCTCTTTTGTGATTTTCATAATTGATGGTTTGAGTTGTAATATGTTATGCTTGTTTGTTGGTTTTTTTTTTTTTCCCTCATCACATTGGTTTATAAGTTGCATGCCTAAAAATGTCTTTCCTAAAATTCCAATCAATAATTTATCGTTTGGGTTTTTATCATATTTTGAATTTAAATTTTCCGCTAAAATGAGCCTAATGTTTGTGTAAATGGTTTTTTTTTTTTTAATTAATAATAATTTATTATACTTTATTGTGCTTCAATGCTCGTGGGCTTTTGGGACTCGGTTTGATGAAGATTCG
Source organism: Embelia ribes (assembly GCA_001753735.1). Classification (NCBI taxonomy): domain Eukaryota; kingdom Viridiplantae; phylum Streptophyta; class Magnoliopsida; order Ericales; family Primulaceae; genus Embelia; species Embelia ribes. The sequence goes on from MKEJ01074980.1 coordinate 3,834, forward strand.
GCTCTGAGTTCGGGTCGAAACTAAACGAACCGAGCTCGAGCTCAAATTTTAGCTTGGTTGTGTTAACAATCTGATGAGTTCATAGTGCGTATTAGCAGGGACCGGGGGCAAGGGAGGCAATTACCCTTGCGAAAATGCCCTTGCCCTTTTTAATTATTAATAATTCCAAAAAAATATCAAACCCTACGATCACCCCACTATCAGTTTAACCCGCCCAAGCCCAGTTAGCCATCTCTCTCTCTCTCTCTCTCTCTCTCTCCGTGGCTCTGCAACCCTGTGGCCTCAGTAGCGGCCTCCGCCCAACCTCGTTCGCTCGTTGCTCCTCCGGGTCGTGGTGGATCTTCACTCTCCAGCTCCTCTCCGGATCGTGGTGGACCTTCTTTCTCCTGCTCCTCTCCGGATCTCGTTGCTCAGTTGTCGGTGCGGTGACTCTCTCTCTCTATATGTATTGTCATATTGATGTGCATTTGAATATACATGTGCAAACCCAGTTACCCAGATCAGATCTTTCTCTGTTAGTATGTAACTAATATATATGTTATTATATATTATATATTAGAATTACTTGAGCAATTTGTGTAGTTAGATTTAATTAATATGATTATTCGATTAACTTAGATTTGATGACTTTGAAGGTTTTGTAACTAATATGTAATTTGTAACTAATAATATTCTTTGCTATGAAGATTTTGAAGAGTCTTCTCAATCGAATGGGAGATTGTTGAATGAGATTATTATGAATTATTTTCAAAATATGGCAATTTGAATGGGTTAATTGTAATTTTGATTCGGAAATTAAAAATGATGTTTGCCTCTTTATATCAGTTTCAAACTATTTTCAAAACCCTAAAACCTGCTTCATTTCAGTTTCTGTAGGAAGGGATAAACCAAGGCTTTATAGAACTTGCAATTAAACTCAAAATCACAGCAACTCTTTTTTTTTTTTTTTATAAAAAAAATAACTGTAGGAATGAAAACATTAGCGTATTTAGTGCAGTGTAGTTGCACATGTATTATAATAGGAACCATTTTTAAAACCTAATAATTATATGCTGCATCAGTTTCTGTATGAAGGGATAAACTGATTTTTAACTCAAAATCACTTTGAGAACGGAACTTTAGTCTTATTTATATGATGATTGGTAAATAGTTTTTCGGTAAGTTGTGATGTGAAGGCTTTTGGTATTGTTGCTAATAGGCTTTTTTGTTTTGCTTTGCAGTGCAATGTTTTTCACTACTGGAAAACTCTCCATTTCCTATTCCATTGAACAGGCCCCGATATCTAGAAAATGTAATGATATGTTTTCTGGAAAATATAATGATAAAATATGTATTTTTAAATTTCACAAAAATATAACAGAAGCTGAAAAGTTTTACAGAAACTATGGAAAATTAGGTTTTACCAAATACGTCCCAATCTTTGAGGGTCCCCTTGCTCTCAAGCACAAATCTTTTTCTATTTCCACGTGTTTTAAGATTCGTTACGCATCCATATTTTCTGTTTTTGTTTCCAAGAGAAAAGAGTTTGCAAAACTAAAATTAAAAAATAATAAACCTAAAATCTGGATGCCTTTTATTATGGATACTTACCGTTCAGTATTTACCTCGGTCGTGAGAGGATTGCTTTATCTGTTTTCTTATGGCATAACCGTGCCAAATTTGCGAAGCAATTGCACGGTTATAGTCGATGAGAAGGGAAATTATGAAGTTGCTTTTTTGGAGTTGACTTCATTCGAAGACTTTGGTGAGTATATGAATTATACATGGTTTTAAATATGTAGATTATATAGTTTTTGTACTTGTTTTCTTGTGTCATTGCTCATAATTTAAATATTAAAAAATTTATTTTTTATTTTCAGGTATGGTTAACTGCTCTATATTAGATTTAGTATCGTTAATGAAAGATGTGGCAGGGTTGATTGGTCCGAGGTTTGACCACCCATTTGTGGGAACGCCAGCAGATATTACGAATTTTCTACGGAATGTCGATTCAGAATTGTTGTATGTAAAGTTTATTATTTCCTTCCAGTTATTAGTAAATATAATTATGATTGAATAATATCTGATTACTTTTTTTGTTATTGTTTTTGGAACAGGAATTTCTTGAATGACCCTGAATTCGTTCTGTTTGACCCATTTGTATATACCCCTGAAGAAAAATTGAAGCGCAACACTGAAATATACCTTTTTATTGATACGTGTCCTGTTCTTAGTGAACTTGATTATTATTTCAGGCTGTATCCTTCTACATGGAAAGAGTGGATCGATCGTAATTCTTTTGTCGATGTAATGATTACTGATTGGTCTCATAAAAAGGCTAAAGAAAATGATGAGTCGATGGAGAAAGTTCACCTTGAAAATGTTTTGGAAAAAGTTAGGCTTAATTTGGAAAATGGAATGCAATGTAAAAAAATCCAGGATGTCAAAGCATGCTTAAGGATGGGTTTGGAAGAATCTGAAAAGAAGTTCAACAAAACGAGTCCATCTGATGAAATTTTGTCGACCTATTCTAAGATGCAGGGTTTCAGACATGTTTCTAAAATTAGTAGGAACACCACTCAACATTATAATGATCATGCCAAGGTGGTGGAGTTGGTTATTTTTTTTATTTACAATTTTAATAATCTATTTTTGAAATGTTATATAATTTGATGAACTTTTAATTCTTGTAGGCTCATGATCTTCCTCTTGAAACACTCAACTCAATTTTGGATAAAGTTGATGATGCTTTTGACTGCACGTGTTCCCACTTTCATTGGTTTTTTGTGAATGTTTGGCGATCAAACCCTAGGTATGGAAATCAACTATGTTTATACTTTATTTGTGTTAAATTATGTTTTTGATCATGATAATTTGTTTTTAAAATTTTAGGGCTATGGCTATTCATAAATCTATATTTCTTGGCAAATTTTCATGGACTTCCGATGCTGTGAAAGAGGTATAATATGTTTGCTGAATAATATATATGATTAGCCAATCATTTAATGATGCGTCAATTGCATTTTCTATAATGCTTCGTTCTGTCAAATTTTGACGCCTAGGCTTATTTTCTGTATACAGTATTTGCTACGTAAGAAGGACAATGAAAGTCCAAAGATGAATACGGACAATGGCAAGCTGCGATGTGCAGTTGAAGATGGTAAATGGCAGCAAGGTCCATGCCTAGATTCATGTGACGAAGGCCAACATAAAAAACCTAAGCTTGAAGGGACTGGATGGACGGAAGCTGAACCTAGTGAAGCCAATCCTGAACGGGCAATAGGTCGAGAAAAAGTTTCATTCAAGTTTAAAAAGGGTTAGTTGAACCTGAACGAGTTTTTGTTTGTCTTGTCCACTCTCCTGGTTGATGTCAGCTTCCATAAGAAAATCCGTTGCTGTAATATGGGTGCAGCTCACTATCTCTGGCAGTGTTTAGTGTAAATCAAGATGTGTGATTCTTTCCATATCTTTTTTAACAATAGAATATGCATGTTAATCAAGATTACCATGATCCGTTCCTTTCCAGTTCTATTTAATCTTGAATGTGTAGTGTAAAACCTGTTTCATATCTCCATCGGACTGGGAAGCAGTTACTCTAAAACAAAGGTGAATATGCAAATGGATGGTTTCAGTTTTATCTGGGACAATTGTGATTGAACATGCAAGACAGGTTTTGTTTCTACGGAATCTTCGTCTTGAAAAGATTCATACCCCATTCTGCTGTACCTCTAGTAAATCTAAAATATGTAGACAATTTTTTTTTGTATTTTTGGGAAAAAAATTCCATATTACCTTGATGTCACATTTGATATTTTTATTACATTTGCAGTCTCTGCAATGATCTGATTTTATTTTCTAGATTTTCTTTTATTGCTTTCAAATCAGGTCTTAAACTAACTGAAAACATAGAATTATATAGTTACACGTGCCACTGGTGCAGCGTCCTTCAATGGGTTTGGGTGGGAATTTGGTCCCCGATGTGCTACAAGCGTGGAACTTATAAAACGGGCTTCAAATTTTGTTTCCAAGAGGGTAATATATTGATTCCAGATGCTTGCAGATCATCCAACCGGGTGTGAAAAAATTGCAACCCTTGACAAGTCAGGTGAAAATGGCGCATTCTACCAGGTGGAGAGTTGCTCGATGAACTGGGGTGGAGCCTCTTCGGCTCATGTGGTATGGAGTGAGGGTCCGGCCGTGTTGGTAAATCATCGGGAAAAGACTCAGATGACATGGAAGACTCTTGAAGTCATGTCTCTGCAAGCCATATGCACTTCTGTCTGTATCACACAATCTCAATTCGTTCACAAGCCTATAGAGGTTCAGAGAGTCGGAAAAACGGAGCTCTTGCAGGTAAACTGAAAGTTACGAGTAATAGCAGATAGGGTTTAAATACAATTTTCAACCTGTTGTGCTTTACCTCGAGTCTCATATTAGTCCCTCTGCTAAATTATAACCATAAAACACCCTCATTTTTCTAATGTGACCCTCAGATGTTAAATGAACACCGAAGTGTCTATGTATATTGAAAAAGCCTCTACAAATAGAAATCTTACTGCAGAACGAATGAGACCGTAAACACTATCTTTCTTGTTGCATAAATAGCCACATGCTTATATTGTACGTATTATAAGCATACCAGTGAGTGAGTTCAATGCCATTTTAAAATTTCAGCATTATCCCCAATTGTATCCAAATTAGTTTCTTCCACCTCTACTCCTGCTTCTGCCACATTATTTTCTACATATATATGTGTTGAATCTAGCATGAACAATATGGGATTTTTGCATATATATTTGTTGTTCCATTTCTTATCACATGTGAAACACAACCCCTTAGCCTTCCTAGCCTGTATCTCAACATGATTATATCTTGGAACTTCTTGCCCTGCATTCATTTGTTTCAAAGGTTCTCTAGTTTTGTCTGGTAGTGTAGCAGACTTAGTAATGTACACAAAACTTGAGCAGCTTCTGGAATTTGATTGATGATTTGATATTATCCCCTTGTTATATGAACTAATTCGGCGGGATTGAGAATTCTTACTGAACAAACCCTTTCTTTAATATTTCTAGATTATCTTTTTGCATTTTTGCTAAAGTATAGGCTGCCATAATATTGGAAGATATAACATTTTTATTCCAGAAAAAATCTCCTCTTTCAAACCTCCTATAAAAATTCCAAATCTATATCCATTACTAATGCTTATTACTTTATTACTCAACTCTTCAAATTTGGACTTGTACTCCTCTACAGTTCCGGTTTGTTTACACTTAATAAATTGATCTAAAGTATTTGAAAACATATATTCCCCAAATCTCAACTTAACTTTTGTAACTAAAACATTCCAAGAAGTTAAACTACTATTATTGGTCCCTCCTTGGTACCAAATTAGTGCTTTTCCTTGCATTTGAAAAGCAACAACTCTTAATTTCTCAGAATTAGACAGATTTTCATACATGCTAAAGTATTGTTCTGACCGTCCTTTATATTCATCACAATTGAAAATAGGAAATTGCAATATGATAGTTTAAATTTTCAACCATTGTTCTTAACATGGTACCCTTCTCCATTAACATGTTCATCAAGATTGACAAGATTAGGGTTCTAATTTTGATTTACCACACTTCCATGATTTGCATATTCTGATTATGAATTTGTTGAGCTTCAATTTCATCTGGTAATGATTCTAACTTCTGACTTGTGCTTTGAATTTCTCTCAAAAGCATCTCAAACTTGTTCTCAAAATCATCCTCCCTTCTTTTCTGAGCTACCAGGTCTTCTTGTTTGGATTTTAACCTTATATCTACTATTGTTTATGATGTATAAGATTCAAGTGCTTTGATACCAAATGTAACACTCTAAATTTTAGAAACTAAAGTGTAGAGCCAAAACAAGATAGTTTCTTTGAGGGAACTCTTCCTCCAAATTCAATAAGTGAATACAGATTTTGACAACATGAAACAAAACTATTAGCACCCTTGCCTTTATATATCAGTAAAGAGTTTAACAACTAAACAGTTACTAGCCCATATGCTCATACGATTCAGTTACATGATGATTATTTACAACTAACTCTACTATTACTAATTAATTTCAGTTGTGACTGTTGCAGGCCCAAAATACAGATACTCTTATTGGTCTTGTTTGGTCCAATAATGGCTCGATAATAAAATGAACTGAGTGATTGGGCTCAACTTTATAGTGGCCCAATTGGTAGCAGGTTGTAAGCAAGTGGCTGATTTGGTAAGTTGACTCAGCAGTCAACATTTGACCCTATACGTGTGTAATACACTTGGGTCTCATATAATACAGTTATCACTTTCCTATTGGTCCACGTGGCTCCCCAGGTTGACCTCAGATCCTAAGAGTAAACGGCTATGATCAACTCTCCTATACTTGGCCCTTGGTCTGCCATGTCGCCCTTCCACTCACCACTCCTTACTTGGGTTTGCTTACAGCTCAAACACAACCACTTCATATTCTCATCTATGTTGAGAAGCTTCCATCTCTCTCTCTCTCACACAATTACTCACATTTGATATTCTCAGCTTGAGGACTGTTACACCATTATAATAGTAATAAAGGGTTATATTAAAGCCTAAGAGTAGGTCAACAAAGATTATAGTGCGCTAGCCCTTGTATGACTTTTCATTAGAAAATATTGACTTTTGTTGATTCGAGCCATATTTTGGCACTCGTACTTCCAGGATACGTCAAGTGACTTGAAAGACTCCTCTTTAACCTTGAAATCACAATAAGGCAAATAAAATATCAATTTTGCAAATAAGGCTTAATATGATATGAATTAATGCTCAAAGTGGATTAAACCCAGCTTTTAACGGTTTTATAAGTAATATTATCCAAGTATAATCAACTTCCGATCACAATTTGTAGTTGCAATTATTAGTCTTTTACACAAGTGTTGGCAATTTAGTTCGGACTATGTATGATATAAATTTTTCTTTATCTTTCGCTCTTAGTTTTAATATTTTTAGAAGTTGTTCAAATTTGCTCGTTCTTAATTATTAGTTTTATATTAGAAAAAAAACATGTTTAA
>MKEJ01074996.1:0-16065 GCA_001753735.1 Embelia ribes
CTATTAGCCATTGACCAACTTTAAACACTCATGTGAACATATATATATGTATAATAATCAAGTGGCAAACTAGTGCAGACAATCTCCCCTGAACACCTTTTTCCACCGTTGGATAAGTATTTCTTTATTTTTTATTCTTTTTGTGCATTTTATCTAAGATAAGATTCCCACTATGTATGTATCCATATGGTCTCATATTTGACTTCTCTGTAACAACTCTTACCAACCCTACCAGATAACATTGCATGTTACAGTTACCAAACGTTAACTAAAACTCAAGGCTATGTCATGTGTATGCACTTACTTTCATATATGCAGTTACAACTCATCCCTTTTTGGGGACATATAATATGATAGCAACCAATATTTTAGTCTTATGTGAATGAAATGAGTAGAATCTCCAATATTCGAGCGTTTCATGGGAATTATCTCTTACCGATCTCATACATACACGTATATTTTAAGATGCATGCTATACACTAAAGATTACCTCGGTATTGTTCACTTCAATTAAATATGAATATAAATTGAATCGAGTCGAGTCAAGTCTGATTGAATTTAGATCTAATTAAATTTGACTCTTTGTGCTGAATTACCACTCGAGCTAGATTCAAGTTAGAGTTTAGATTTTATAATTGAGCTCGACTCTATTTAGAAAAAATCAATACTCGAGCTCAACTTAACTTATACTCAATATTTATTTCTGTGATTTATTATTATTATTTTTACATTTTTTCGAATAATAAAGAATAGGAATAGAATAATCCTTTCTTACAAAACCATTTACAAAGTCATACATCCCATTTCACCACTAAGGCAAAACAAAATCATCTTAAAATTATAAAAATATATATATTGGAATTATTTGAAAGCAACGACTCGAGTGGTTTGTTTTTCAATCCAATAAAGTTTGATCAATAAACTTGAATTGAACTATTTATTTCCAATCCGAGCTGCATCTAAATAGTTAGTTATCGCTCGAGATGGTATCAATTTAAAAAATATATATATTAAAAAAACAAGTCAGTACACAAGGGTATGTACATGTAAAACCCAGTCATCTATCAATTTAACTATACCCTTTTCTGGAAACGAACAGACAACACGATATTTAGTACATCGAAGCTGCTATAACTTTACAGCCTCAAACTTCAAAAACTCGGATATAGCTTCTGCTACCCTAATGTTTCCATTTTCTCCCCCTCCCTCACCCGTTCTCTCGCTCACTCAATCTGCATCTAGCAAGTAATTTACTTTTGCTTCTGCTTCTTCCCACCTGCAAGAATACGCTGAATCTGAAGCCCTCGGCTGAAAGCTTGATTGAAGAGCAGCCTGGTTTGGAACTCGGAAACAAAGGGGAACCAAGCGAGTATAGCTACAGGTGTAAAGATAATGACCCCCCACATGTACTCGTACCCTCTTGCTAGAGCTTTGACAGATCCCCACATTCCCAAGCCCTTCACTAGAGGCTTGCATGCTTGCGCTATCTGCATACAGGAACAAAAACAAACTCCTATTATATCCAGAAAAATCAGCATCTTCTGCTCTCGGACATTTCAGAACTGTTCTCTTTTTCTTTTATACTGTTTCCGGGATTGAAAATAATGGGAACTTTGGAAAAGTCCATTTTTTCATGTCATCTTTCGAACAAAAAGAGTTCCGATAACAAAAAAAACAACTTTTCCCTGGTCTTTATAGCATCAAAAGATAGTTCTCCGATAAATACTTGGGAAATCTTGCAGTGTCTCGGATTATAAACCAGAACACCATATTCAAATCATGGCCGCTGTCCCAGAATACTAATGAATGCTTATGCCACGTCATCATGAACAGAAAGTTCAGCTCAACCCTTAGGTTCGTACAGCACTACAATAGGTGTAATTATACCTGCAGAAGAGCCCATCCTGTAGGCATGAAAGCCAGAAAGCTGGCAAAAATGTCTCCCACAGTGAGGCTGAGGAATGAAAAGAGGATAACAAGAGTAACCACAGATCCAATGAAGAGGGACAGCTTGAGAAGTCTGAACATCAACTGAAAATCCGCACTGAACTTCTTCCTACCTATCGACACAATCTGCAGTTGGGAACGAAACATTTCACGAATTCGGAAAGTTGTAGCGTGAAAAGAATTGGAAAAAAAAAAAAGGAGATTGAATAGAACTTGAGCACCAACCTTCAAGATGATCATCGCAGCAACAATCACCAGCCAAGAGAGACCATAGACCTGTAATCATTAACACTTGCACTGTTAAGTTCAAATCCACCTTTTTCTTTCAACCTATCGTATATTTGAATGTAAACCTTTTTGCTAGGTTTTCGTATTATTCTTCTAAAAGTTTGATCATCAACAAATCATAATTTATGCACAAGCGAATCTTGCTCAGCGACAGCTCATCATGAATCTTTTGCTTGACATGTTTTCAAGTAGTTCTCAGTTACTAAACTCACTTGCGTGAAGGGTTTTTTTACATCGATAGCATCATAGTTAAGCTCTTAATTTTACGGGAAAACTTCTTTGATTGTATTTCCAGTTGGATTCTCTAGGTTTTCCAATTTCAAAAACGAAATGATTGAGCACTTCGGTATTGCAATTCCCAAAACCCGACAATATGTCAGTGAGAAAAAAAAAAACTTCACAAGAATGAATAGATCAAATGCCCCTCCATAAACTGCAACCACGACTCAATCTCTGAACTCAAAAGGCTGAACAGCAACAAGACTTAAGTGAAATGTGAAAGTAACAGTGATTACCACAAGGCCAGTGTCATTGTTGGTTATATGCAAATGATAGACGATTCCGTACTGATAAAAAAAGAAACGAAGGGAGAAAAAGATTTCCAGAATGCGTCCAAGAGTGCCAGTGTGCTGAAGATGCTCCTGTTCGTCCTCCCACCATGATTCCCAGCTCTTAGCCGTTGGCACACCGATACCACCACGGCTGCTTATCCACTTACTCCAATCCTCCCAGTCTTCCACAATCTTCTGCCACTCAAAGCCCGAAGGGTTGAAAAGGAAAGGAGCAAATAGCCACGAAATCACAAGAAACCACATAGAGACACTGATGAGCGTGTAAGTGACAGGGTCGGAGTTGGTTCCATAAACTCGATACACTATTAGAAGCAGCATAATCTCGAGCCCTTTCACAAAATGGCTCCTTGAGTACATCCGGTAATTCTCCGCAAATTTCTCGTGCCGAACGACAAAGCCACGCCCAGTGGCTTTGTACTTGGCCCCACCATGCAATATCGTGCGCCCAAAATAATGAACTTTTGTGCCGAGAGAGAAAGTGAAGAAGACAGCAGCTAACTGAAGCTGCATGATGATTATGTCGCCTAATGCAGATCTGAACCCTCTCTCAAGACCCATTTCCATAACCATGGGCAAGGCCATCAAGAGACCGATTTGGACCACAGATTGGGAAGCAAGGGCTGCTTTTAGGGGATCATTGCCCTTGGACCTTGCGAATTTCATAATCGACTGCTCAAGTCCGCTCAACGAGAGGTATATTCTGCCGTACAAGAATGCGTATACTGTAAAGACAACAATCTGCACAAAACAAAATGACATAAGTTCCAAATAGAACAGAAATGAAACAACCAAAACACAAAAATCACGGACAATTACTGTTACAGACGATATCGAAATCAATATTACCATTGCTCTTAAGTCACTTTATTTTCCTTTGTCTAATGTAGAAGAACCTCCCCAGGGCATGATTATTGGTGTCTGTTAGGCAATGGCTCTTTCTAATTTTTGTATCCTAATAATTCGGTCTGACATAATTCATTTCTTGATTCTAGTGTCAATTGTAGAGCAATTTACAAACTCATGTCCAGAGATCCAATATTCTGGTACCTTTTAAAACTTATGCTAAACTAATAGCAAATAATCAATTTAAATCTTGTCATACAGAAGCTGGAAAACTTCTTCGTACATTTGGAGTGTGGAATGCTACAAGCACAGGCATTACTAGAGAGTTTCTTGATTACAAAAGTTGAGCATTTGATTTGCAAACCTCTTTTTCGCTATCCTAATACATTTTACGAAAGAGGAGCAACATATTGTCGAAGTCCAGAAAACAAATGCTCAATGAACAGCTCAAGCAAGCAATCATATCAACAATCAAGTATCAATGCCGTTTCTGGCAAATCTTTGGGCATGTATGCGTTTATATGCCTTCTTTTTAGTTAGCTCATTGGCTATTGAAGAGAAAACAACAATAAAATCAGCATGCAGATGCCGTAATACAACTAAAGGTCTTAAGTTCTGTTCCTGTTTCATATACAACTGTTCTACAACAATCTAAAAGTTATAGAAGATAGACAGACATCTACCCCACTAATATACACGCTTCTTTTTCAAAATAATAATAATAATAATAAAAGAAAAGCTATTAGAAGTCTGAACAGATGCTACAGTTTCACTCATGTTTTTCTAAAATATTCTTCGGTGTTATTGATCACTTGATCATTTGTCAAAATAAATGATTTAACATATTTATTGAATCAATAATATTTCTTCCCTTTGAACTTTAACTTCTATAACCAAAAAACAGGTGCTCTTATTTTATCAAATTAATAATAGAATAAGACTCTGCAGTTGTTAATCTGTTTACATTTCCTTACAACCAAAATAAGCCATAATTACTTATTTGTTGCATAATAGATGACGCTGATAATGGGATTTTGATAGTTATGCAAGGCATTAGATAGTGATCTGTATGTAAATGCAAATTACCATTGAGCTGACGTAGAACCCAGTTGTCGTATAATAACATGATAACATGCGGAAGAAGTCAAAACGATGACCTAATCTGTAGATATCTCGGCTCAGTGATTGTTCCCCATTCCCACAAGCAACTTTCGACTCAAAAAGTGAGATCTGATTGAGTCCAACATCTCTTCCCTTCCCCACTTGAATATACTCATGGTGCGTAACATTCCCACGTCTTAGAGTGGAATTGAAACCTGCACAGAGAATGTTAGTATTAAAGAAAACGGTAATTTAGAAATGCCTAAACCGCAAGGAGATTAAAGAATTACCAGCAAAAATATCCTCGCTTAGATTGATTCCCCTAGAAGCTTTACTAAAGCCACCACGAGTAAAGTGGAAGATTCTATCGAAAACATCAGGATGCCCGTAGTGAAATCGAACCCTATATCCAACCAATATTCAAGAAAATTTTACATCCCCTATCTTTCATTAGGAAGATAATGGAAACTTTTGAGATTCTCAAAGAATGAAAACAGAAAAATACATACTTCAGAGGTCTTGCAAGAACTCTTTGACCAATTGTGACGAAGCTTGTTTCTTGGCTCGACATAAACCAAGCCAGAGAAGACACACTGCAGAAGAAGCTACTACTCAGTAACTCTATATAAATCAAAAACTCCGACGACAGATATCACATAAAGCTCCCAGAAAACAAAGGGTATCACTATCCAACCTTCCAGTGAAGATGTGCTCACGGACACCCAGAATTGATGGTGGTCGTACCCCATGATCCTGATTGAACTCTTCTAGAAGATTACGCATCTTGAAGGTTTCTTCTAAATAATTGTCCTACAACAAACAAGTTACGGTGACCGTCGGTCATTTCCCCAGGTACTTAAATCAAAGCGAGAATATTTTGAAATTCGAACGACCTGATTCATATCAATGGTTTGAAGAGCTTCCCCTCGAGTGAAAATAATAGCATGGTTCTGATTTTCAGGTTTCCCTTCTCCTAATATAGCAGAACCCGGTAACTTTACACGGTAAATTTCCTACAAGCAGAAAATAGGAGGGTGGTCATACTATCAGACACGATAAGCAATATTGTTATTCAGCTCAAAAGTTGAAAATAATGATCACCTGATCGTGTTTTCCAACAGCTTTGACCAGTACAGAATAGTACACCTTTTGTACTTTTCCACCCTCTCTCTCCTCAACTTCATCAATGTATGCTACACGAAGAGAAGGATTGCTGAACAGAAATCATTTAAATTAATTTCTTCACTGTATTTATTACCCTTCAAAAGATTCAGGGAAAGAAGAAATAAAATGTAATCAAGGGAAACATGAAAGTTGTGGAAGTCTTAAATATTAAAATATGATGAACATACTTGACCAACAAATTCAGAATATCTGTTGCACGACGGTCTCCGGTCTGCTTCTGATTCCCATATCTCTGACAGGTAGCAACATAAGTAAATTTCAAATCAGCCATAGCTTCTAACTGAGCATTTAAGGATTCCTGGCTCTTATTGTTTTCCTCTGATGGAAGTGCAACAGCTTTATACCCTCCATTAATTTCTGCAGAGTTTATGAGGGAAAAATATAACCCGGAGAAATTAACTCCTACAAATAAGTACTATGCAGAACAGGAAAAAAGTTCTTTCGAGTGTGAATAACTCAGCTGCACTTACGATTATCATTGGCAATATCAATAAAAGCCTGCAGCTTCAAAGCCTGTCGATAGTACATCATACCCCTGACTGCACCAACTTTGTGTATTAAGACCAACTGAGAAGAAGAGAAATTTATAAAACTATATACTGTCCAAGGTACCTGTTCTGCATAGTGTTTGTCCTCTTAAGGAGACCCAATGGCGCAGTAGCAAGATATTTTCTTCATTTTCCACCACCTCATTATCATGTTTACAACCGATCCGCTCCATAAAGTTGTTCCATTCATCTATGACAAGTTCCAAAATCATACTCTAATCATCAGTCTAAATCATGCTAATAACGTGTGAGATAACAGGCATCATGGGAAATTGACATAGAGGTGCATATTATGGGAAATTGTCATAGAGGTGCATATTATCAAAAACCTGGGTAGATTTTCTGCAGGTAGTATATGATTGATATCCCATCTTCATTCTCCAGCTCAAGGTCGCTTTTCGAATACACAGTTTCCTCACTGTAGTAAGGGGTCATAACACTGCCAAAGCCAATTATAATATTTCAACAATTGTTGAAGAGGCAGTGAATTAACTACTTCAGAAAGGCTATCTAAACCTGTGAACTAACTTCTGTTATCTTATTAAACTAAGTAATCATTCAGTCGGAAACCAGAAAAAAAAAGGAAGAAGATCAAGGAAAGGGAAGCAGAGCGTGCAAATCATTACAACTGAAAAATATTGAATTTCACATTGTTAAAGCACGTAAAATTTCTCAATAATAAATGAGCATTACCTGAATGATAGCATCTTGCTAACTTGGGGAGCACTAGGCATATTCATAAACATAGAATTCGCAAAGAATGAAACCCTTCGACGTGCTTCAAGGTTTGTTGGCACATCAATTGCCGATTCTTTTACAGTCAAGAGAAGGTAGAGGCGCTTTATCTAGCAAAATAAGCAGCAGATGAACGCCATTTTTTACAAAATCTAAGGGGTAATAAGTATACATAACATAACATTGAATATAAATAAATATATATATATATATATATATATACACACACACATAATATATATATATATATATACATATATTCACTCTCCACTGGTACCTGTTCTTCCCATTGTGCTGTAATTTTAAGAGGAAAAGCAATGGCAGGTTTTGAGTCGGCATTAGCAAAAAGTTGCTTCTCGGAGTCCTTGCTGGTTTGACCAAGTTCAACCACTTCGCTGAAACATCATTGACAATAAAATCAAAAGATGAAATGTAGTCAATAGGAAGACATCCACAAGGCTCTCTTCTTTCCTCGATCCCCCAAGACTAAATAGCAGAATGATAAACAAGTCACCAACCGATTCTCATTCACCATCATGTCACGTGTAACAATTTCTAGCATGTCTTGCAGCAGCAACACGACAATATCTCGCTTAGAGGGATCAGCATCTTTCTGTCACACACAATAATTGTTAAAAATATCAGACACACACACACAAAAAAAAAAATAATAATAATAATAAAACGTGAGCAAAAGAATTAAAAAGAAACAACAACAACAAACAAAACTCTTCTTTTCTCACCAAATATCCCACAAGCTGCACGAATTTATCGCAAAGTGTGGGTAGATGACCCAGTCTAAAATTAACCAGAAATGTGTGTTTTGCAATGTTATTCTCAACTTCTTTGATGATGATGCCAATGATCCTGTTACACAGGTATTTTAATCAATCAAAGTGACAACATCAATAAAGCAAAAGGAAGTGGACATGATTACTGGTCCAATCAACAAAAATTACTAGAAGAAATTAATAGTTCGACATCAGACGACACTAGATGGTTATATCTGCCACCAAATTTCTTAATAAACACAGAATACTAAGAGCCTACCTTTTCTCAGTTTCTCTAACAACCACAGCATTGAGGACAAGTTTGAAAGATTCATAGCACTCAATAACAGCACATTTCATATATTCATCGCCACTTATACGCTTCCAAAGGTCAGAATCTTTTGAACGAAAATGTGCTGCCAAATCTAGTGCAATTGGAATCTGCCAAAAAGAAAAGATTCAATATCAAAGTTAAGCAACGCATACAAGAAAATGTATGATGCGGCAATGACCTTGCTTGCAAGCAGAAAGAGAGGCCATTGAATTAGTTTGAGGCTAGAATCCGATGAAGAAGGAACCAACAATAAATCCATCTCTCTGAAAAATATGAAATGCTGCTGTCAATACAGTTGCATGATGGATTAAAAAGATGATTTAGCCATTAGAAATTCCGAAGAGCTAAAAGGCATTCCTGTCACTAATAAGATCTTCTTCCCGGAAACTGCCTATTACTTCATTCCACAACTGAGAAAATTTTGCAGCTTCACTTCTCTTGCTTGGTGTAACCTATAAATTTAAGAAGATTAAAATCAGTTTTTATCAGTGTATGACATAACATATGTTAAAGTTGGACTATGACTCAGTTTTGGCCAAGTGGAACTCCATTTCTCTACAACACTAACAGCTCTTTTCTCTTCTTTGACTTTTGAAATTACGGCTTTTCAATTTCTTTTCATGTCTTTTTCATAAAATAATAATACTTCAAAAAGTTTTTGACATTCAACTCCAGGGTTACCTACATTAATTTCATTTTCAAGAGTTGTACCAATGTATTCAAGTATTTTATGTTCCTTCATTTCAAATTAAATAAATCTATCCATACACACACACACACACGTACACGTGTTCATTAGTTTAAGAGATAATTGTGATTATATACTTACGAGGGTCACACAGAGTGACTATTAACAAATAGCAGAAAATTGAGTTCTGGAAAATGTATGAAACTACATTTTGCACATCCGTGTCGACCACCTACTACCATAAACGAAAATATAAATGCAGCAAAATAAAGATTTCAGTTCAACGTTGAACGGATAAACAGTAATAAGTAATACCGAAGAGCAACTTTTTTAGCAGATGAATTCAATTTGCATCGACGTTGAATAAATAAAAAAAGCTAAAATTAAATTAGAAGATAAAAAAAAAAAAGACACATGTTGAGCTAAGAGTTTCCACATCAGCAAATGCAGAGATAAACATAGAGTAAGCACTGGAAAGAAGATAACACCTCAGGAAATTGCTTCGAAAGAGAGAATCCCCTTTTACTGGTCTTGCCAGATGGAACCAAGTTTGTATTAAATGCCCCAGGTAAGGACTGGAAGCGTGATCTGAGCATCCCCAATGTTTGTATCTGTAAACAATAAGAAAAGTCACTAGGAAAATGCAAAATATTTAAAATTTTACGAAAATTAAGGTTTACAGTTCTTGTTATTTCAATGCGTAAATCCCAGAAAAAGAAGTGGAATTGACAGAAGTTTCACTGAATGATATATAAATTAACATAAGATGAGCATTTAGTGAAGTGATGGTGAATTAGTCTTTTAGAAAATGTAATTTCAAGAAAACAGTCATTTCAGAACGTCTGGCTCTCAATATATAAATTTTATAGACGTCTGATTCTCAGGAAATTATATTCCTAAGAACTCAGACCAACTTTTTCTAAGCATATGCTGCAGCAGTCTGTTGGATTTTTATTTATTATTATTATTATTATCCTTTTTTGTTTTTGCATAATTCCGAAGCCCACTACAAACGTAATACTTCAGGAGTAACAGGGATGGAACCAAGGGTTTTGATTTTCAGTCAAACAACTGTTCCAAATCTGAGATTTAAAAAGATTTAAGATCTTCACTTGATTGACTATAATGGTGCACGGACTTGTCATGCCAATGATTAAAGTCAGCAACATAAAAGCAATTTGAATAACGAGTATAGTCACCTCTCCCAAACGGTCAAAAGCTCCAATAACACCACCACAAAGAGTTGAGAAAATAGCATACCAAATCTGGGTGTCCATAAAATAAACCTGCAAGAGATCGTAGCAACTTATGAGAAACTTCAACATAGAAACATCTTCACTATTGACCAGAATATAAAACGTAAAGAGGTTATTATCTGATAGCCAAAAGACACACCAAGATTACTGGTGCCCAAAGTGAGATAATGGCTCCAATGTTGTGGGCTGCATTGACTCCAAATATTTCAGCTACATAAGGAAATGTAAAAAGTGCAATAACAAACAGCAAGCACCAAGAGTAGGCAAATACCATCTGGAAAGGGTTGATGCCAAGTGTAATGAACATGGTGAATGTGCATTATATATTTTGTTGGCTTCATCAGAGGTTTTATCTGGACAAGTCATACAGCACGCAAATTAAAGAATAACTTGACTACTCAGGTATAGTAAAATTATTACAGTTAAAATGAGGCACTCACCTGGATGAAATAGCTAAATGCAAATTTGGAAGACAAAAGTAATACCCAAAAGATAGTATACCTGAAATTGGAGAATAAAGCCGAAATTTGAATGATGACCAAGGAATTAAAAGCATTTACCTATTAAACAATCAAAATCTAACTTTCTACAGTTTTGCCAAACTCACTTGATAAGAGCAAACTGGCTTTCATGTATTCCCCTCCCAACAAATATACTGGGCTACAAAAAGTAGACAAAAAGATAGGTGAGAAAGCCCCTCTACTATATAGCTGCTAAATAAAAAAAGCAAAAATACAGAAATTGATATTCATGTTATTAACACGTTCTACCCTTCAAGAGCATTTATGTACAGATTTATCAATTTTGTCTGCATGAATCACCACATCACCAGATCAACACACATGCCAAATTCATAAGCCGAGGATGTTCATTAGACTGCAGCTTATGTATGCAATAGCCCATACTGTCCATATTACAAGGAAAGTCAAATGATTTCCCTTTTCTTTTTCTGTTTACTAATAAGTTACTGAGAAAATGGATCAATATTTTTTAAGGTACTATTTACTATTGGTTGCCTCACATTGGCAACCAAATTTTGAAAATCCGCATCCTACAATGGCAAGGGAAAAATACATCCGAACAGAAAAATCCCGACGAAGTATGCTTAAGCACCAAACGTGCACCGGTGTACAATTATCATATTGGACCAAACGATGGTACTTATCCAGTTATCCCCACCTAAATTCTAGAATTCAACACTTCCTTTTAATGATCATGCTTATATAACTGATGAAAGACCAAAATATACATTTACCACAATGCTTGTATTGAAATTTTCCAGAAATAATAATGGGAACAAAATAAAAGTATATTATTTTAATATTTTTTTAATTGTACACTCAGACTTCAAGTGGAAAGACTGACAATAACTTCACATCTGACGCAATATTATCTACAACAAAGAGGTTTCCATGGGAAACTAACTTAGTGCAACACATGCAATGCAGGAAAATGACCAAACACTCGCATTTCTGGAACACAAGAACAAGCTAAACTCAAATATATGCATCTAACATTGTTATGAGTTGATCTAATCTAGACTAAGTTAAGCATGAATTGGAGCAGGGGTACCTGTGACCACCAGAGAAGAAACCTTATGATACGCCAATCAGAATTTTCAATAGAACGCCGAAGTATTGGGAAAATGAACAATGCTGCTGCAAGTAAGTTAGGAAGAAAATATATTGCCACAGCAATGATGAACAAAGAAGGAATGCCCTTGACTTGATAAAGAATTGACACCAAATCTTTTATCTCGCCACGGGCCACTGGGAATGTGTGCACATAACATGCTGGAAGAATGACACTCCAAGCAATAGTAACAACTATTTTGAGCAGATTTCTCATCACATCTGTGAACTTCCATCGGTGATACCCAGGGAAATTCAAAATAAGGTCCAAGATACCTGATATCAACGTTGAGATAAAAATGAGATCCCAATAAGCTTTTGAAGACCATTGCCTATAAGTAAAAGTTCATTGGACACTCCTCACAGTTAGCAGGTAAATTTTTCGTACTCTGAAGTAAGCGAAGAAAGGCTGCTGTTATAACAATACTTGCTAGTCCATGTAACACGTCCTTCCTGAAGATATCTAAGAGAGAAATATCTTTCCATGCAATAATTATCATTGCCTGCAATAACAATTAAAAAATTGTGACAAGCACTGGAAATACAACCTGGAGAAATTACCAATTGACGATCTCGTTGCAAATAATACCTGTAACACCAATATAAGGAATGTCCAGAGACGATCAAAGCTACGGAAGATATGCCAAAATGACCGAGTCTCAACAAAATATGATTTTCCAATGCTTCCAGCTTCTGTAGTAGCAGATAGCCTTCCCTGGAATAGCCAGCAACACTGAGCATGGAAAGAACAACCTATGCGATAATTACCCATGACATTTACATAAGTACAAGCTACCTGTTTCATGTCAAGAGTTGATTTGAAAAAATCACCATCATCGTGCATAGGCCAACCTAATGAGAAGCAATCTGTGGACCTGAAACAACATGAAACAGCATTGCATTTTACAGAAAATAAAAAACCTTGAGTACCCGCACTAACTTTACTGATGGAAATGTCTACTACAACTGATGGCATACCAAAAGTACTCATTCAGATCATCATAATTGCACCACGCTGCATGGGGGACTTTTCCACCTTTGCTCTTCTTGGCTTCCTAGAGCATCACAAACACTTCACTTATATAGTACAAAAGAATTCAACATCACCGACAACAGGGTGCATGTTTGTAGTAACTAGAAACAGTACCCTTTCGATTACTCGGTAAATGGGTGTAATAACTTTCCGCAGGAAAGATTCATCATCTCCTCCACAAGAAGGCTTAATATTTTCTCCAGTGACAATGCTCACATTTCCAGCCAACAAACCATGAAGTTCAAATGCCATCTGGACATAACATCAAGAAACTCCTTAAATCATGTTAAAGGAAATATATTTTTTGCACAAGTAGGAATCGTTAAATATAACTACTGACATTATGAAAGATGTAAGCCAGACACTCTGGCATAAAGCGCACGTTAGCTGCTTCACCCCAAATAAGAAGATAAAGACCCATGTAAAGGATTTTTCTCTGTTGAACTTCTTGTTGAACTCTAGGGAGCCTACCACACAGTAATTTTTAACAAAAACATTAAAAGGTCAAGTCCACATCAAGAATTCAATAACAAATGCATCAACAGTAAAATGTCCACAAAAACATTAAAGGATTGTATCTCACTGTAAACTGTACTTTCTTCGCAAGAACTTGCACCATGCTTTGTAGTTCTTAAAGAGCTTGTTGTTTATAGCATCAACAGCTCGATTGTCAAGCTGAATAAAATAAAATAAAATACTAAGTTAGTGATTAATCATAGAGAAACCGTGTTTCACTGGCCACAGAGTCATAGCTGTAGTGCAAGTGGCTATATGAGAAGAAAAACAGTCAGACTTAAGGAACAGATTAGAAAATAACCACTAAATGAACTATGTAGTTCGTAATAAACCACAGAAATGAAGCAATGAGCTTGAAATAACTCTTTCAGTTGCAAACTTCAAATGAACAGATAAAAATCTATTTGCAGCATATTCTAAGTTCCCCCT
This sequence comes from Embelia ribes, assembly GCA_001753735.1. Lineage (NCBI taxonomy): Eukaryota > Viridiplantae > Streptophyta > Magnoliopsida > Ericales > Primulaceae > Embelia > Embelia ribes. The sequence continues at coordinate 13,877 of MKEJ01074996.1, forward strand.
TTTCTTATAAGTAGCATTGCAGTGGTGGACCTTTACGTAAAGGCCACCATGGATGGGCCAAGAGAGAGTCTAAATTACCAGACAAAAATAAGGAAATCCGAGAAAGAAGTAACATCTCAAAAAATAGGGAAGCAAGAATACTTCCTTTCAAAAACGAAATTCTTGTGCATGTCTTCACTATATACTACAAATACCGATGTCTTCAAATTGAGAAATGTATTTAAGTCACAAAACTGATACATGCCTTGTGCCCCAACCTGGGGCTAAGCCTAGTGTGAACATTGGCAAGAAGCAAAATCAGATGCTCTCTCTGGTTTCTGACACTGTCTCTCTGCACGGGAACAAAAATTACCAAGATAGTTACTAAGCTTCGGATTGGTTAAGAACTTAAAATGACTCTACTTTTGTATTTATAATTCATGCCTGAAAGCCAAACATAGCCCTAAGCCAATCAAGGAGGTCCAATTCTCCTGCTCTTTGTCTGTGCTGCTCAAATGAAGACGGCCAGCTTAAACCATGTGTGTTTTGCAGTGCATCTACAGCAACCTTGACCTAGACATAAATATCTGCCTGTTTATACACATAACTTACGTAAATGTTTGCATAAATTAGTGTGCAGTGGCATGTATACCTGCCTGTTTGTATGCATAATAGCATAACTAATCACTTGCACGAATTTATTGCATAAAATTTTGTGAAACGGAACATACCCCATCAAGCTGCATAATGGCCTGTGATGCCCCAGCCGAATCCAACGGAAGAATATTATAAGCTGCATATATATCCTTCTTTGCCTGGACATCTTTAGCTGCAGCAATAATCTGCTCCCCAAGAAAAAAAATAAAAAAATGAACAGCTTAATAGAAAGCAAGTGAAATGTAATTGTGCTATCTATCAGGATGTGCATAAAAGCTAGTAATGTATACAAATGCACAAACAGATGGGGCACGAAAACAAGAGGCCGGAGGTGACCTCAGGAGCAAATTCTTCAACTTTTTCATTCCTGTTAACGGCAAAAAGGACTTCAGATAGAACTCCAGCTGTCTGATAAGCATCGGTAAGGTGAGCTCTATCAAAAATGAAATGGGCACTTGTGGATTAGTCAGTTTCTATATATACAAGTATGTAAGCTTTGATTACGTAGTAGTAGCTGAGTATAATACCTATCTGCTTGATCTCCCTTTTCGGATGCGGTGACGTAATGCTCATAGTATTGTTGGTAATAACTCTGAATTTCTAAAGCATCATTTTCCTCAACCCGAAAATACAAACTCGATGCATCGTCCTGAATAACAGTCCATACATCAAGAGCTCGTTTTTCCAAATCATAATTGTCAGGAATGAGAGTACATAAGCATAAAATTTATGGAGTGTCGAAAGCCTTAAACTACATAACATGAAAAATTAACACTAAAATTACAAATAAAAATTTTTATACTAAAAGCTTTAACTGTAGCAAGTTATGGGGGCTTTTAGCAAAGGAAATGCTCCGTCTCTGGTCCGATGAAATCTTCTGATTTAAGAAATTGCTTACACGTGAAAGCGCATAGATAGAAGGACTGTCAACAGCGAAATTGATGGTTGCCGCCTAAACCCGGCCCTCGAATTTTCTCTAATGGGTATATATACTCGGCATAACTTGGTAAAGATTAGTCACTTGGCGACTTGTTTATCTTTAAAGGTTAATTAAAGTTAAGGTCCCAGTAGTATTAACAAAAATTATATTTCATCCTCATATTTAAAATGTAACAGTAAGGGCATTTACACTAGTGTTTCTCGTTAAATTTTTAAATCTCATTTTCTAAAGTCCATTTTTCTTACAAACTAAAATATAATAATTTCAGCCTTTTTTAAATGAATTTTCTATACACTTAATTTAATAATACATAAATATAAAAATAAAAATATATATTTTTCGGACATGTTGATGTATATTTTTTATATTAAGCGGCAAATTTTTAATAGAGAAAGGTGAATAGCAAGCTTCTCCAGAGAAAAAGTCGTTGTTACATTACTAAAAAAAATTCTCAAAATAGAAAAAATGAATTGGACAAAATTTTCATCCATTTCTCCCTTTTATTTCTCAAATGAGAAAAAGAAATGGAAAAGAGAAAGGCGGGTGTGATTTAGTGGCAACTCTAGGATTTTGTCAGTTGTGTCAATAAAAAACTTAAATACCGTATATCTTA
>MKEJ01075018.1:0-16145 GCA_001753735.1 Embelia ribes
CTTGAGAAGTCTGAACATCAACTGGAAATCTGCACTAAATTTCTTCCTACCCATGGACACAGTCTACAATTCAAAAAAACTTAAATCAGTTGATGAATTTATCAAATTTTTTATGTAAAAAATAAATAATTGTTCATAATATTTACAACTAGAACTTGCCTTCAGCACGATGGTCACAGCAGCAATAACAAGCCAAGATAGACAGTAGACCTGCAGTTACAAAGGTAAGTAATAAAACTAATTGTCCTTGCTTTCGTTTTACTCTACTGTTTTTCTCTTCACATGAACTTTTGGCCTGAGAAGTTCAAATGACTGATTATCATAATGAAATTCTTGGGCCTGTTTTGGTAAAGTTTCTAATTATGATTCACAGGGAATGATTATGAAAACTTTAAGGGGTGAGATTATTTTTAATATAAATTACCTTGTTGGTCTAGGCTTTCAGGCATTACTTATTCACAATGGAAGGAAACCCAGAAACCTATTAACAAAGATTTCATTTTATGTTTTCAGAAACTCCAGTTCTTCAAATGTAAAACAGGAAACCCACCAGCTGGTTGAGTTTTCTTTAGCGGAAAACTCTAAGCAACCAAGACCACGGAAACTAAAACCTTAACATCACGTGCCCTTTCTCTTTCATGAATCATAACTGAGACTCAATGCTATCAAAACAAAAAGCTCGGGCAAATAAAATTCTGGAGGGAAAATTATCAAGCACTTACCAAGAAGCTTCTATCACCATTGGTTATGTGCAGATGATACACAATTCCATATTGGTACAAAAAGAAGCGAGTGGCAAGAACAATCTCTAGAAAGCGTCCAAAATAGCCAGTGTGCTCAAGATGCTGATGTTCCTCCTCCCACCATGACTCCCAGCTCTTGGCTGCTGGCACACCAATACCACCACGGCTGTTTATCCACTTAGTCCAATCCTCCCAGTCCTCTACTATCTTCTGCCACTCAAACCCCAACGGATTGAACAAGAAAGGGGCAAATAACCATGAAATCACGAGAAACCACATAGAGAAACTAAGGAGCATGTAAGAAGTAACAGAATCAGTGGTTGAGGCTCCGTAAACTCGATAAACTATTAATAGCAGCATAATCTCCAATGCTTCCACAAAATGACTTCTAGAGTACATGCGATAGTTCTCCGCAAACTTCTCATGCCGAATGACAAATCCACGCCCAGTGGCTCTATACTTGGCCCCACCGTGCAAAACCGTGCGTACGAAATAGTGAACTTTTGTGCCGAGGGAGAAAGTGAAGAATATAGAAGCGAGCTGGAGTTGCATGGTTACCATCTCACTAATAGCAGTTCGGAACCCGCTTTCCAGTCCCATTTCCATAACCATGGGCAAAGCCATCAAGAGACCAATTTGGACTAGTGATTGAGAAGCAATGGCTGCCTTTAGAGGCTTATCTCCCCTGGATCTTGCGGATCTCAAAATCGCCTTCTCCAGTCCACTCAATGAAAGGTAAATTCTACCATATAAGAATGCATAAACTGTAAATACAACCATCTGCACAGTAAACAAGAAAAATTCGTGATCAGTAGTTCTTTGGACAAAGTGTAACCTATTTGCCGGGTCAGTATATCCAATTTTTTCATAATAATAAACTCTTATTTCAGAAAGTAGGTCCTTTTTATCCAGACAGAACAGCATTAGTTACTTTCGCTTCCTTTGCCTGCTCAAACTCTAAGATGACTATAATCAGAGATGAATATAGAGTGCTTTAATTCAATGCAGAATCTAAAAAGTAATTTTGCGTGAGATTACCATTGAGCTGACATAGAATCCGGTTGTCGTATAAAAACATGATAGCATGCGGAAGAAATCAAAGCGATGACCCAATCTGTAGATGTCACGGCTCAGTGTTTGCTCCCCATTACCACATGCAACTTTTGCCTCAAAAAGTGAGATTTGGTTGAGACCGACATCTCTTCCCTTTCCCACTTGAATATATTCATGGTGTGTTATATTCCCTCGTCTCAATATGGAATTGAAACCTATAGACAAAGATATGCGTAAACATAAAAACTAAAAATAGGAGTATAAAGGTATGACATTTCTAAAATTACCAGCAAATATATCCTCGCTTAAGTTGATGACCCTAGAAGCTTTACTGATGCCGCCACGAGTAATATGGAATATTCTATCGAAGACATCTGGATGCCCATAGTGGAACCGGACCCTAATAATTTAAAACAAGATGATTTTATTTGTAAACAAAGCAACTACATGCTAAAGCAATGAACGCTGTTCAGAAAACCAAAAAAGGGATTCTCGCTCCATTGACAGTCAATAGATTAAGCAATGGTTCTTGTAGGGTCAAGTGTGGCCAGAAAAGAAAAGCAGAGTGAAGATAAAGAATAATGACACACGCATACAGCATGACAAGGACAATGGAGAGAGCTCTGAATTAATAAATGTCAAGCTGTTCCGGAAGATAGAACCCTAAAAGTGTTAATTTGATCATTGAATGATCTGCCAAAAATCCAATTTCATCTTTCTCTTGTCATACATAAGCAGACAAAATTCTATTTTAATTCAATGACAAAATAAACACATTTCTGGATAGTTTTCTGGGACAATCATGCTGATATATGTACTTATTTACATGCAATAAAAGGCCACATTTTGTTCTCTCGCTTTAGGCCTCCAAAAGTCTAGAGACGGCCTGATACACACGAAGTTCAGTGACATAAAGTTTGCGATGGAACCAGAAACATAAAAAAGTTGGGTTGAGAACATGAATAATAGAATATATATTTACGAAATTTGTAAAGATTACATGAAGACTAAAAACGTACAGGCCCCAGGTAGTGCTAAAACGTAGGTAGTTTAGGCAGGAGTGGTTCAAGAATAACATGAAGAACAAAGTACAAGAGCAACAATAGAAAACAAGATAAGGCAAGTAGATGACAAAAAAAAAAAGAACACTATTAAAAACCTGTAAACCAAATTGACTACAGAATTATAGTAAGATAATTGCACAGCGCAATGCAGCCCTCACAATATCTAACCATATTTGTGGAGGTAAATTGGTGATAAGGAGCCCTTTTTGCCTATTTTTTCCTTTTTCATTAATGAAATGGTGGTAGATGTCTTCGCATGGTAGTGCACCTATATTATAATATACTCATCAAAACTGTTAATAGCTATGCTCTGGAACTCATATCATGTCAATTTCTTTCAATATAAACATCCCACTTTAATTCTCTCCACTGCATTCGCGTAATAAAATATAAAAATGAGTAAAATAAGAATCATCCCCGGCATCTCTTGGGCTTGAAATTAGTTAAAATAATGGGGGAAAAGAAGAGAGATACATACTTCAGAGGTCTTGCAAGAACTCTTTGACCAATTGTGACGAAGCTTGTTTCTTGGCTCGACATAAACCAAGCCAGAGAAGACACACTGCAGAAGAAGCTACTACTCAGTAACTCTATATAAATCAAAAACTCCGACGACAGATATCACATAAAGCTCCCAGAAAACAAAGGGTATCACTATCCAACCTTCCAGTGAAGATGTGCTCACGGACACCCAGAATTGATGGTGGTCGTACCCCATGATCCTGATTGAACTCTTCTAGAAGATTACGCATCTTGAAGGTTTCTTCTAAATAATTGTCCTACAACAAACAAGTTACGGTGACCGTCGGTCATTTCCCCAGGTACTTAAATCAAAGCGAGAATATTTTGAAATTCGAACGACCTGATTCATATCAATGGTTTGAAGAGCTTCCCCTCGAGTGAAAATAATAGCATGGTTCTGATTTTCAGGTTTCCCTTCTCCTAATATAGCAGAACCCGGTAACTTTACACGGTAAATTTCCTACAAGCAGAAAATAGGAGGGTGGTCATACTATCAGACACGATAAGCAATATTGTTATTCAGCTCAAAAGTTGAAAATAATGATCACCTGATCGTGTTTTCCAACAGCTTTGACCAGTACAGAATAGTACACCTTTTGTACTTTTCCACCCTCTCTCTCCTCAACTTCATCAATGTATGCTACACGAAGAGAAGGATTGCTGAACAGAAATCATTTAAATTAATTTCTTCACTGTATTTATTACCCTTCAAAAGATTCAGGGAAAGAAGAAATAAAATGTAATCAAGGGAAACATGAAAGTTGTGGAAGTCTTAAATATTAAAATATGATGAACATACTTGACCAACAAATTCAGAATATCTGTTGCACGACGGTCTCCGGTCTGCTTCTGATTCCCATATCTCTGACAGGTAGCAACATAAGTAAATTTCAAATCAGCCATAGCTTCTAACTGAGCATTTAAGGATTCCTGGCTCTTATTGTTTTCCTCTGATGGAAGTGCAACAGCTTTATACCCTCCATTAATTTCTGCAGAGTTTATGAGGGAAAAATATAACCCGGAGAAATTAACTCCTACAAATAAGTACTATGCAGAACAGGAAAAAAGTTCTTTCGAGTGTGAATAACTCAGCTGCACTTACGATTATCATTGGCAATATCAATAAAAGCCTGCAGCTTCAAAGCCTGTCGATAGTACATCATACCCCTGACTGCACCAACTTTGTGTATTAAGACCAACTGAGAAGAAGAGAAATTTATAAAACTATATACTGTCCAAGGTACCTGTTCTGCATAGTGTTTGTCCTCTTAAGGAGACCCAATGGCGCAGTAGCAAGATATTTTCTTCATTTTCCACCACCTCATTATCATGTTTACAACCGATCCGCTCCATAAAGTTGTTCCATTCATCTATGACAAGTTCCAAAATCATACTCTAATCATCAGTCTAAATCATGCTAATAACGTGTGAGATAACAGGCATCATGGGAAATTGACATAGAGGTGCATATTATGGGAAATTGTCATAGAGGTGCATATTATCAAAAACCTGGGTAGATTTTCTGCAGGTAGTATATGATTGATATCCCATCTTCATTCTCCAGCTCAAGGTCGCTTTTCGAATACACAGTTTCCTCACTGTAGTAAGGGGTCATAACACTGCCAAAGCCAATTATAATATTTCAACAATTGTTGAAGAGGCAGTGAATTAACTACTTCAGAAAGGCTATCTAAACCTGTGAACTAACTTCTGTTATCTTATTAAACTAAGTAATCATTCAGTCGGAAACCAGAAAAAAAAAGGAAGAAGATCAAGGAAAGGGAAGCAGAGCGTGCAAATCATTACAACTGAAAAATATTGAATTTCACATTGTTAAAGCACGTAAAATTTCTCAATAATAAATGAGCATTACCTGAATGATAGCATCTTGCTAACTTGGGGAGCACTAGGCATATTCATAAACATAGAATTCGCAAAGAATGAAACCCTTCGACGTGCTTCAAGGTTTGTTGGCACATCAATTGCCGATTCTTTTACAGTCAAGAGAAGGTAGAGGCGCTTTATCTAGCAAAATAAGCAGCAGATGAACGCCATTTTTTACAAAATCTAAGGGGTAATAAGTATACATAACATAACATTGAATATAAATAAATATATATATATATATATATATATACACACACACATAATATATATATATATATATACATATATTCACTCTCCACTGGTACCTGTTCTTCCCATTGTGCTGTAATTTTAAGAGGAAAAGCAATGGCAGGTTTTGAGTCGGCATTAGCAAAAAGTTGCTTCTCGGAGTCCTTGCTGGTTTGACCAAGTTCAACCACTTCGCTGAAACATCATTGACAATAAAATCAAAAGATGAAATGTAGTCAATAGGAAGACATCCACAAGGCTCTCTTCTTTCCTCGATCCCCCAAGACTAAATAGCAGAATGATAAACAAGTCACCAACCGATTCTCATTCACCATCATGTCACGTGTAACAATTTCTAGCATGTCTTGCAGCAGCAACACGACAATATCTCGCTTAGAGGGATCAGCATCTTTCTGTCACACACAATAATTGTTAAAAATATCAGACACACACACACAAAAAAAAAAATAATAATAATAATAAAACGTGAGCAAAAGAATTAAAAAGAAACAACAACAACAAACAAAACTCTTCTTTTCTCACCAAATATCCCACAAGCTGCACGAATTTATCGCAAAGTGTGGGTAGATGACCCAGTCTAAAATTAACCAGAAATGTGTGTTTTGCAATGTTATTCTCAACTTCTTTGATGATGATGCCAATGATCCTGTTACACAGGTATTTTAATCAATCAAAGTGACAACATCAATAAAGCAAAAGGAAGTGGACATGATTACTGGTCCAATCAACAAAAATTACTAGAAGAAATTAATAGTTCGACATCAGACGACACTAGATGGTTATATCTGCCACCAAATTTCTTAATAAACACAGAATACTAAGAGCCTACCTTTTCTCAGTTTCTCTAACAACCACAGCATTGAGGACAAGTTTGAAAGATTCATAGCACTCAATAACAGCACATTTCATATATTCATCGCCACTTATACGCTTCCAAAGGTCAGAATCTTTTGAACGAAAATGTGCTGCCAAATCTAGTGCAATTGGAATCTGCCAAAAAGAAAAGATTCAATATCAAAGTTAAGCAACGCATACAAGAAAATGTATGATGCGGCAATGACCTTGCTTGCAAGCAGAAAGAGAGGCCATTGAATTAGTTTGAGGCTAGAATCCGATGAAGAAGGAACCAACAATAAATCCATCTCTCTGAAAAATATGAAATGCTGCTGTCAATACAGTTGCATGATGGATTAAAAAGATGATTTAGCCATTAGAAATTCCGAAGAGCTAAAAGGCATTCCTGTCACTAATAAGATCTTCTTCCCGGAAACTGCCTATTACTTCATTCCACAACTGAGAAAATTTTGCAGCTTCACTTCTCTTGCTTGGTGTAACCTATAAATTTAAGAAGATTAAAATCAGTTTTTATCAGTGTATGACATAACATATGTTAAAGTTGGACTATGACTCAGTTTTGGCCAAGTGGAACTCCATTTCTCTACAACACTAACAGCTCTTTTCTCTTCTTTGACTTTTGAAATTACGGCTTTTCAATTTCTTTTCATGTCTTTTTCATAAAATAATAATACTTCAAAAAGTTTTTGACATTCAACTCCAGGGTTACCTACATTAATTTCATTTTCAAGAGTTGTACCAATGTATTCAAGTATTTTATGTTCCTTCATTTCAAATTAAATAAATCTATCCATACACACACACACACACGTACACGTGTTCATTAGTTTAAGAGATAATTGTGATTATATACTTACGAGGGTCACACAGAGTGACTATTAACAAATAGCAGAAAATTGAGTTCTGGAAAATGTATGAAACTACATTTTGCACATCCGTGTCGACCACCTACTACCATAAACGAAAATATAAATGCAGCAAAATAAAGATTTCAGTTCAACGTTGAACGGATAAACAGTAATAAGTAATACCGAAGAGCAACTTTTTTAGCAGATGAATTCAATTTGCATCGACGTTGAATAAATAAAAAAAGCTAAAATTAAATTAGAAGATAAAAAAAAAAAAGACACATGTTGAGCTAAGAGTTTCCACATCAGCAAATGCAGAGATAAACATAGAGTAAGCACTGGAAAGAAGATAACACCTCAGGAAATTGCTTCGAAAGAGAGAATCCCCTTTTACTGGTCTTGCCAGATGGAACCAAGTTTGTATTAAATGCCCCAGGTAAGGACTGGAAGCGTGATCTGAGCATCCCCAATGTTTGTATCTGTAAACAATAAGAAAAGTCACTAGGAAAATGCAAAATATTTAAAATTTTACGAAAATTAAGGTTTACAGTTCTTGTTATTTCAATGCGTAAATCCCAGAAAAAGAAGTGGAATTGACAGAAGTTTCACTGAATGATATATAAATTAACATAAGATGAGCATTTAGTGAAGTGATGGTGAATTAGTCTTTTAGAAAATGTAATTTCAAGAAAACAGTCATTTCAGAACGTCTGGCTCTCAATATATAAATTTTATAGACGTCTGATTCTCAGGAAATTATATTCCTAAGAACTCAGACCAACTTTTTCTAAGCATATGCTGCAGCAGTCTGTTGGATTTTTATTTATTATTATTATTATTATCCTTTTTTGTTTTTGCATAATTCCGAAGCCCACTACAAACGTAATACTTCAGGAGTAACAGGGATGGAACCAAGGGTTTTGATTTTCAGTCAAACAACTGTTCCAAATCTGAGATTTAAAAAGATTTAAGATCTTCACTTGATTGACTATAATGGTGCACGGACTTGTCATGCCAATGATTAAAGTCAGCAACATAAAAGCAATTTGAATAACGAGTATAGTCACCTCTCCCAAACGGTCAAAAGCTCCAATAACACCACCACAAAGAGTTGAGAAAATAGCATACCAAATCTGGGTGTCCATAAAATAAACCTGCAAGAGATCGTAGCAACTTATGAGAAACTTCAACATAGAAACATCTTCACTATTGACCAGAATATAAAACGTAAAGAGGTTATTATCTGATAGCCAAAAGACACACCAAGATTACTGGTGCCCAAAGTGAGATAATGGCTCCAATGTTGTGGGCTGCATTGACTCCAAATATTTCAGCTACATAAGGAAATGTAAAAAGTGCAATAACAAACAGCAAGCACCAAGAGTAGGCAAATACCATCTGGAAAGGGTTGATGCCAAGTGTAATGAACATGGTGAATGTGCATTATATATTTTGTTGGCTTCATCAGAGGTTTTATCTGGACAAGTCATACAGCACGCAAATTAAAGAATAACTTGACTACTCAGGTATAGTAAAATTATTACAGTTAAAATGAGGCACTCACCTGGATGAAATAGCTAAATGCAAATTTGGAAGACAAAAGTAATACCCAAAAGATAGTATACCTGAAATTGGAGAATAAAGCCGAAATTTGAATGATGACCAAGGAATTAAAAGCATTTACCTATTAAACAATCAAAATCTAACTTTCTACAGTTTTGCCAAACTCACTTGATAAGAGCAAACTGGCTTTCATGTATTCCCCTCCCAACAAATATACTGGGCTACAAAAAGTAGACAAAAAGATAGGTGAGAAAGCCCCTCTACTATATAGCTGCTAAATAAAAAAAGCAAAAATACAGAAATTGATATTCATGTTATTAACACGTTCTACCCTTCAAGAGCATTTATGTACAGATTTATCAATTTTGTCTGCATGAATCACCACATCACCAGATCAACACACATGCCAAATTCATAAGCCGAGGATGTTCATTAGACTGCAGCTTATGTATGCAATAGCCCATACTGTCCATATTACAAGGAAAGTCAAATGATTTCCCTTTTCTTTTTCTGTTTACTAATAAGTTACTGAGAAAATGGATCAATATTTTTTAAGGTACTATTTACTATTGGTTGCCTCACATTGGCAACCAAATTTTGAAAATCCGCATCCTACAATGGCAAGGGAAAAATACATCCGAACAGAAAAATCCCGACGAAGTATGCTTAAGCACCAAACGTGCACCGGTGTACAATTATCATATTGGACCAAACGATGGTACTTATCCAGTTATCCCCACCTAAATTCTAGAATTCAACACTTCCTTTTAATGATCATGCTTATATAACTGATGAAAGACCAAAATATACATTTACCACAATGCTTGTATTGAAATTTTCCAGAAATAATAATGGGAACAAAATAAAAGTATATTATTTTAATATTTTTTTAATTGTACACTCAGACTTCAAGTGGAAAGACTGACAATAACTTCACATCTGACGCAATATTATCTACAACAAAGAGGTTTCCATGGGAAACTAACTTAGTGCAACACATGCAATGCAGGAAAATGACCAAACACTCGCATTTCTGGAACACAAGAACAAGCTAAACTCAAATATATGCATCTAACATTGTTATGAGTTGATCTAATCTAGACTAAGTTAAGCATGAATTGGAGCAGGGGTACCTGTGACCACCAGAGAAGAAACCTTATGATACGCCAATCAGAATTTTCAATAGAACGCCGAAGTATTGGGAAAATGAACAATGCTGCTGCAAGTAAGTTAGGAAGAAAATATATTGCCACAGCAATGATGAACAAAGAAGGAATGCCCTTGACTTGATAAAGAATTGACACCAAATCTTTTATCTCGCCACGGGCCACTGGGAATGTGTGCACATAACATGCTGGAAGAATGACACTCCAAGCAATAGTAACAACTATTTTGAGCAGATTTCTCATCACATCTGTGAACTTCCATCGGTGATACCCAGGGAAATTCAAAATAAGGTCCAAGATACCTGATATCAACGTTGAGATAAAAATGAGATCCCAATAAGCTTTTGAAGACCATTGCCTATAAGTAAAAGTTCATTGGACACTCCTCACAGTTAGCAGGTAAATTTTTCGTACTCTGAAGTAAGCGAAGAAAGGCTGCTGTTATAACAATACTTGCTAGTCCATGTAACACGTCCTTCCTGAAGATATCTAAGAGAGAAATATCTTTCCATGCAATAATTATCATTGCCTGCAATAACAATTAAAAAATTGTGACAAGCACTGGAAATACAACCTGGAGAAATTACCAATTGACGATCTCGTTGCAAATAATACCTGTAACACCAATATAAGGAATGTCCAGAGACGATCAAAGCTACGGAAGATATGCCAAAATGACCGAGTCTCAACAAAATATGATTTTCCAATGCTTCCAGCTTCTGTAGTAGCAGATAGCCTTCCCTGGAATAGCCAGCAACACTGAGCATGGAAAGAACAACCTATGCGATAATTACCCATGACATTTACATAAGTACAAGCTACCTGTTTCATGTCAAGAGTTGATTTGAAAAAATCACCATCATCGTGCATAGGCCAACCTAATGAGAAGCAATCTGTGGACCTGAAACAACATGAAACAGCATTGCATTTTACAGAAAATAAAAAACCTTGAGTACCCGCACTAACTTTACTGATGGAAATGTCTACTACAACTGATGGCATACCAAAAGTACTCATTCAGATCATCATAATTGCACCACGCTGCATGGGGGACTTTTCCACCTTTGCTCTTCTTGGCTTCCTATTGCATCATAAATATCATTTTAGAAGGTAGAGGAAAAATGTAAGGGAAAAAATAATGGAATTTACAGCTGCAGAGATTTGTGATAGTACCCTTTCGATAACTACATAAATGGGAGTTATAACTTTCTCCAGGAAAGCCTCATCGTCTCCTCCATAAGAAATCTTGATATTTTCTCCAGTGACGATGCTAACATTTCCAGCCAACAAACCATGCAGTTCATATGCCATCTGGATATTATGTTTAGTACAAAAAAGCATTAATGCATAGGAAAAGAGGGCAATGCATTTCCCCAACCAGTGCAAAAACTTAAGTCGCATAAAATAACACATAACTACTCACATTGTGAAAGATGTAGCACAAGCACTCTGGCATAAAACGAACATTAGCAGCCTCACCCCAGATAAGAAGATAGAGACCCATGTATAGTATCTTTCTCTGCTGAACTTCTTGTTGTCCTTGAGGGAGCCTACAACATCATTCATTTTATCAGAAGAAGAACAAGGTAAGAAGATAAAGAATTTCAGATGAAAATTAAATTGTAGCTTACCTTAAACTGTGTTTTCTTCCCAAAAACTTGCACCACGTTTTGTAGTTCTTAAAGAGTTTGTTCATGACCGCATCAACAGCTCGATCATCAAGCTATACAAGCATTTGTGATCCAGTTAAATAGTGATTGATTATGACAAGTGGAAGATATGAGAAGTTATAGCATCAGAGCATACGAGGAGAAGAGCATTCAAATGTTCAAATAATTCAGACGAAATAGTGACTTGCCTTGTTTAGAGGTTCCGGCTTAGGAACAAGCCTAATATGAACATTGGCAAGAAGCAAAATCAGATGCTCCCTCTGGTTCTTGACACTGTCTTTCTGTACACACCAATATCAATCATCGTTAATATTTTCATAAAATGTGTAAATTGCTGCAAACATGAAAAATGTATTTAAAAACCCAATCCCTATTTCTGTAGTGCACACCTGAAAGCCAAATATGGCCCTAAGCCAATCAAGGAGGTCCAACTCTCCTGATTTTGGTTTTGGCTGCTCAAATGAAGACGGCCAGTTCAACCCACGTATATTCCGAAGTGCACCCGTCGCAGCCTTAACCTAATATATGCAACAAGCAAACAGACATCTCATATGAGCATAACTATATACTTATATGCAAAGGGAAATACTTCAACTTATGTATATCCATAACGTAATGCAAGTCGATATGGTATACCTCATCAAGCTGCATAATGGACTGTGACGCCCCAGCTGAATCCAACGGAAGAATATTATATGGAGCATATATATCCTTCTTGGCCTGGACATCTTTAGCCGCAGCAATAATCTGTTGTCCTCAAAGAAAAGCAAAATTAGAAAATAGATAACAATTGCCAATGTCCTTATGCTATCAATATGTCAACGAGAACATATGCATATCATTAAAGCCACTCATAAATTATATGCATAAACATGGTATAAGAGATGAATAGAGTACTAGACTACATTATTTATCATGTGGACCCTATAACACATTTAGCAAGGTTTCAAGCTTTTTTTTCACCGAGGAGCAGGTACAGGTGTTTGGTAAAAGTTCGAGCAAATGCTTCTCAACACCTAAAACTGCTCTTCTTGCTGTGCTTTTAGAAGCACCTTGAAGATCGCTTTTAAAAGATGCTCAAGCTTTTCCTTATTGTTAGTTACTAAAGTTTCCATTAGAATCAAATAATACTCCAGTGCATATCTATTCCCATTTTTCTACTATAAAACAACTTATCACATTCTCATTAAACACCAGTAAGCTCCTAAAAGCATCTTCTAAAGTGTAGTCTTGAAGCACGGCAATAGCAATTTTTAGAAGCAGCTTTTGAGAAGTGAGAAGCCACATAAAATATCAAACTAAGATTAAGAATACCCATCCCATGTAACATGATATTCTTTTGTCCAAACACAGTATTAAATAAAACCAGTATTCAACTCGTTCATGCAACATAACGTTCTTTTGTCCTCCTGTATTTACTATCCTACAAACAGACAAGGCCTTGAACCAACCACAATTGCCCCCATCAAATAACATATATTGAGAGAGGGAGATGACCTCAGGAGCAACTTCTTCGACTTTTTCGGTCTTGTTAACGGCACAAAGGACTTCGAATAGAACCCCCGCCGTCTGGTAGGCTTTCCCAAGGTGAGCCCTGCAAGTCACATAATTCACATAAAACCCCAATATTAATGTTAATTAGTGGCTTACCCAAGATCTCCACGTAGAGGAGGGTACTCTTGTTCTATAATTTTCTTGATTTTTCGTAAGGGGGCATGTAGTGGTCTTTTTTGAAAATTTCAAATTTTATAAGTAAAATTTACCAAAAATTCAGAGGTCAGCGGCCCTCTGCGGCCCATCGGAGCATTCACACTACTATGGAGAAAGCCATAGCAGAGAGCCATTTCTCTAAATCGCTACTATGCAGCACCAGTCTTTCTATGAAATTCGTTAAAGATAATTCAAATAATTATGTACAACATAACATAAATATGAAAAATATTTTCTCTAAAACTTAGCTAGCACTATTTTATTGTTTCGGTGGATGTTGAACTAATAACTAAAATGACGTGTCTTTCCCCGACAATCAATTTAAGCTTTTAGGTGAGATTGTTCCGATCACCTAACACAGTAAAGCTAATCTGTACTGGATGTGTTGCGTTCAAATCTCACCGCTACCCAATTAAAAACAGTTAATTTGTACTTGTTGGCTGAAATATAACGCTACAAGGGAGAAGCCGTGTTGAAGTAATACTAGATTTCTTCCCCCAAAAAATCTACCGTAGATTTCTCCAAAATTTCTAGAAACTGAAAAACAAAAATTACAAGTGTGGCTGCAAATATGATAGTACCTATATGTATATGTATATGTAGTTACTAACCTATCAGCTTGATCGCCCTTGTCGAGAGCGCTGACATATTGAGTGTAGTATTGCTGGTAATAGCTCTGAATCTCCCGCGCATCCGTCTTCTTCACCCGACTCGCCAAACTCGTCGCATTGTCCTGCCAATTTCACACAAAATTACAGTTTTACCCCCATTCCGTTTCTTTTGGTTTCACTTTAAACCCCATCTTTTGTTTTGTTACAGAAATTCCACCCGGCTTTCCCGGATGGATTGGATGGATCTCTCTTTTAGATTCTCGTATCATTAATCTGAACTTGGACAAAAAAATAATTCGAAATAATGTTTTTTCTTTCTACAAACTTTTGAAGAACTTCTACAGTAAATTTCAAATTGAGTAAGTCTGCTATTCAATATTATATTGTATATAATTATTTTAGCACCACTTTAAAGAGATTTTTTTATAGAGATTAGTGTGTGTATTTTTTGAAGTGCTGATTTTTATTGGAAAAATTACTTTTCAGAGAGCCTGATTAAAAAGTTAAAAGATAACAGAGCGAATTTTTGGGTGAATTAACTGATGGTCCCCAAGTCTCGATCAAAATTCTCTTTTGTCTACATAGTTTCAATTGTAACAAAATTAGTCTCTAAGTTTTGAGAATGACAGATTTAATTGCTAAGTTTAAGGATACATTAATATCTTCTATAGTTTTTATCATAACAAAATCTCTAACATGCTCAAAGTATGAAACAGTATAAAAAAAAATGAAATTAAAAGGACTAATTTTTCCCCTAAATAAAACATATGTTAGATATTGATATAATTTTGATCCTTTAAAATAACTTTAAATCCATATCAAGAACTAGTCGTATCTACGACTCTATTTCCAGAAATAAACAAAGGGAAGCGGGAACGCCAACAAAGCAAAATGCATGGACGGAATTATTACCCGCTCTAGTCGTTGAAACAGAGCGGTCTTGAACTGTCGCACACCACGGCCACTCGAGCTTGGGTCCAACCTATCCGCCTTATCCAGAGCATAGTACCGACCTTTGTGAAAACAAAAAATAAGATGGTTCAACAATTTATTCTGGCAAAACATATACAGCAAACTATATTTTTTCTTCTTTGCAATGGCAGATATACCAACAGTGAAAATCTAGCAATCCGAACTTACATAGATAAGCCACGCGTGGGCGCTCTTTCTGGATCTCAGCAGCCACACGGAGAATGGGAGCGATGGATGCTCCTAGGGATGCCGGAACCACTTCATTGTCGAAGACTTCCAGCGAGAAAGTTGTGTTGGCGGCACTACGTGAGGGCCGCCTCAGCAAACTCTGCGGCTGAGGCTGCTGCGACGTCGGCATTGGGCCACCACGGGTTGATTCCTGGCCAGCCATTGTAGCTCCGGCCACCCTCAACCGCTGCCCACTGCTAAATTTTCAGCTCTGCATCCACACGTGTTCAAGCTACTTCAAAAATTTTTATCAAATTTATTAAGTACATAATATGATAATATCCCACATCGCAGCACAAGGCCTAAAGCATCTATATGGAACAACCACTTCTCCAAATAATAAACAAAACAAAAAGCGAGCCAACTCTTATTAGTCAGGATTTAATATTTGTCAAAAATCTAACATAATGCCAATTCATTTGATGACACACTTTTTGGTTGTAACGTAGCCTATATCATAGGACAATATAGTATGGCAAAATCACTAACCAATTTATCAAAATGGATCAATTTTGAAAATTATTTACTAAAATAAGTTACTTTTAAAACTATTATTGCAACAGAGCGTTTGTCTGACGGGTGCAAAAACACCATCAAATCATTTGTTTCCATAAGTTTTCCCATGTAGTTTTTGTCAAAGGAAGGGTGCATTTTCTATGATTAATCACAAAATGTTTCAACCGAACAATGGCTATATATATAGATATGTCTCACAACTCACATGTCTATTGCGAATATAAGTCGCAAAGTGATTGCGAATTATGCCTTCGCCTGCAAACACAATGATCAACAAATCTAAGAGAAACAAAACTCGTAGGCTTAAAAGCTAAAGTCTAATATGGAAAAATAGATTTATGAGAATGATGTACCGAAAGCCGACGAGAGGCGTGGTGCGTGTGGGGAGGGAAATTTAGATTTTAACGGATAGAGAATACGAGAGAGAGAGAGCGAGAGAGAGAGGAGAGAGGCAAGTAGTGTTTGAGAGAGAGAGAAAGAGAGAGTGA
>MKEJ01075028.1:0-11734 GCA_001753735.1 Embelia ribes
ATAAGAAATACAAGTGTGAGACTTATGTTGAGGCCAAACTATCAAAATATTCATTTCGCACAAGTGAATGGAGTACCGAACTTCTCAAATTAATAAATACTGATGTTTATGACTTAAAATATGTACAAACAAGAGGCGGTAAAAAATATTTCATTACTTTTATTAAAATTATATTTATTAGATAAAATAATTAATATAATACATGACATACACAAATAAAAAATAAATAAAATAGAAAAATAAATTTTTTCGAACCATTTTAACTATTTTATTTATCAAAACGGACGTAGATGGTACAAAAGTACAATATAATAAAGTGACGCCAACCGCAGCTTATCTCTTTTCTCACTCTTCCATTCGCCTCCGGTAGGGACAGCCATGCCCCGGCCCCAGTAGTTAACCAACTCCGTCACCCATAAAATAACCGCTCTCTCTCTCTCTCTCTCCATCTTCCTTCTCATTTGACCGACGACCAAAACATCTCTCTCTCTCTATATATATATATATACACACGCGCACACACATATACATACATACAACACTCTATATACGCATATATCACAATGGCTTCCGCGGAGTCCGATACGAGGTCAAATGGAGAAGATTTGAAGAGTATAAATGTAGAATCTAGAGAAGAAATTAATAATAATAATAACCAAATAAATATTATTCAAGAGAAAAATAAGAAGAAGAAGGGATCATTAATGGCGAAATTGAGCTGTTTCCGGGGAGTTCACGGTGCTCCCACCGTCGACACGCCGGCCGGCGATGGGAGTGTTGATATGGAGGCGGAGTATGGCGGACGTGGCCGGTCTCCGCCGGAGCATCTCGTCGTTATGGTTAACGGAATTGTCGGCAGGTTAGTTTTCTTTTTCTTTTTTATTTTTTTTTCGTTTTGCCGATTTTTGTGTTGTGAGAAGTTTGTGGTGATGTGATTTGGTGTGAAACGTACATGCAAGTGGAACTTGATTGGTAAAATTTGTGTTCAATCTGAATTCAGTTGAAGCTAATTTAAATTTGAAATGGTTTTAGAGTGAGCCTGTTATCCATATAAATGATCACATATTCTTATTATAAGTAAAAAAAATAATAATAATAAATAAATCATGTTGTTGCATAACTAATATACTCCATAATACTATGAGGGAATTTTCTATGCACTATTGGCGTGCGAGGTGGTGGTATTGTAGAGGCATGACACATATGCATATTTGTTAGTTATTCAATGACCCCACATACATAATGCATGCATTACAATACCACTCGTATTGTACACCGGTGGTGGTAGACAGAAACTTAATTCAAATTCTATACATAATAGCATGGAAATTATGAATTAGGTGTGCATAGATAGTGTTGGGTCACTAAAACCTACTCTTTTAGTAATAAGTTCCATCATGTTCAGGGGCGTCAATTTTGTGTTAGTGTTTGGTTTTACTTTGGATAGCATTAATAAGAATTAATCATCAAATTTGTGGAGACCAAACATTTACCAAATGTAAGGTACCAATTCCACTTGGGTGTTTAGCTTAACCCGCTAGGATAGGAGTTAACCCCTTGAATCCACAAGAGAGATGATTAGAGAATCCAATCAAGTCTCTGGTGAAAAAGCTCTCAATTTGATTGATAAATGTAATAAATAGCCACTAAGTAGGGGAAACGTGCAAATTATAGAGTGAAACACTGAATAAAAAAAAGTCTGTCACAAAGCTGGGGATATTAATGGCTTCTCTAATGATATGCTGTGTGTATGCAGTTCTCAAGATTGGAGATTTGCGGCTAAGCAGTTTCTGAAGAAGTATCCTCGAGACGTTATCGTTCACTGTGAGTTTCTGGTGATCTGTTCGCTTTCTGTTTTTTCGGGTGTTTATAGCTTGCAATGCTTTTAGCTTTACAATTATACTCTGAACTAGTTACCTATAAGGATCTCTAATTTGTATTTCAAGCTGGTAATTTTTATATTTGAAAAAATGTCAAGCAACAGTGTAAAAATAATATTGAATTGTTAAACAGTTGTTGAATCTATTGAAATTTTCTTATGGATATACTTGTACACATTGGCAGCCGGCCCAATTTATTGGGATTTTAAGGCTTGATGATTAATTCTTATACACATTGGTGTCAGAAACTTATTACTAATGCAATAGTTCTAATTATATTCATGACCAGGTAGTGAATGTAATTATTCAGTTTTGACGTTGGACGGGGTTGATGTAATGGGAAATAGATTAGCAGATGAGGTACGCAAAAGATCCATCAAGAATGTGTTTCCTTTTTCTCCTTTCATTTTTCTCAAGTTTAATTTTTTGTTTTTAATTCTGCAATAAGTAAAAATCAGTATTCATTCCTTTCAGGTGCTATCAGTAATAGAACGCCATCCATACCTTCGTAAAATCTCTTTCGTGGCACACTCTTTAGGTGGCCTTGTTTCAAGGTATGCGATTGCGATACTATATCGAAAATCTGTCCCATTGAAATGCTCCTCAGAAAATGGAGAATGTAGAAAAGATGAATCTAAAGATCAGAGACCCAAAGATGAATTAGAGGGAAAAATTGCGGGATTAGAGCCCATGAATTTTATCACATTCGCAACGCCACATCTTGGTTCTAGGGGCCATAAACAGGTTAATAGCCTCAAACTTAATTTGTGCTTTTTATTTTTTGTATTTTTGTTGTATTATTTATTTAAGCTAATTGTGAATTTTTTTTTTGAATTTTTGGTTTTTTTCCCTCTCCAATTTGTTCCTGCAAATCATCCAACTTTTCACTCAAGAGAATTTCTTTCTTGGAGTAACATCATTAGGCCGCTTTGTACATAATCTGAATTTGTATCCATTGCAAAAAAACTAATGGCCTAATGAGCATGGGTATTGTATACGCATATGTTTTTTTAATTTAAAAGTCGGAGCCATTTTCACCTTTCAGGCCCCAGCTTTATGTGGCGTGTACAACCTGGAGAATTTTGCTTCACGTGCGTCGTTGATACTTGGAAGAACGGGGAAACACTTGTTCTTGAGGGACAGAAATAAAGAAAAACCTCCACTGTTACTTCAAATGGTCAAAGATACTGATGAACTCCCATTCATGTGAGGACTAGTTTTCTTTGAATGGGAGAAAATGATATTTGCAGCTGGATTGGTATATTCTAGAACCATGCTGACCATCGATATTTCTTGCAGATCTGCTCTAAAGTCTTTTAAACGACGTGTCGCCTATGCCAATGCACGTTTTGATTGTATCCTTTCATAAACTTAGTTCTTGTAATTTGAATTCTTATTCAAATTATGCATCTTCAAAAAAAAAAAAAGGCAACTTGAGTAAAGTGTTTGGCACTTGAGTCTGCTAAATTTTATTTCTTGCGAAAACCTTGACGACATTTTCACAGTGTTTGTCGGATGGAGCACTTCATCGTTAAGGCGCCGAAGTGAGCTCCCAAAGGTGAGCCGTGAGCCTGAAGCTTAAATGAGCTTGTGGAGTTTTTTTCAAATCTTCTCTCTGCTTACCTATTCTTTTACTCTCTTATCTGGTCTCAGCCACGAAATCTTTCAAGGAGTGAGATATACCCGCATATCATTAACGTGGAAACAGTAAAGAACGAAACCACTCAAGAAGATAGTGATTTGGAAGCCCACCGGAATAGATACAAGACCGTAGATATGGAAGGTTAGTCCTCAAAATCTTATTTGATTACCATGTTTTGCTGGTTTTGGCCCAATCTCATAAAATCTTATTAAAGTTCCATTCTTGGTTGTGTGGAATTAGGACTCTGCTAGCTTCTTTTACTTTCTTACACCATTCTAAACTTGAAATTTGTCAAACAATACTAAGCCTAGGTTTGAAGTTAATGTATATAATTTAGGATCATGTAGCTATCTATTAAATTAATTGCATACAATCAGAAAAAAGAAAACAAAATGGCATAGATGATGAATTGGACGAATGTAACAAAACTAATCATAGTTGTCCTTACGAAATGATATTCATTTTGACTCTCTTTTCATCTAAGGATTTTGTGTAGGCATAAAATTCTCCTCAAAATTTTTTTTCCCTTGTTATCAATTGTAGAGGCAATGATCAGGGCCCTCAGGAAAATGACCTGGGAAAGGGTTGACGTCGACTTCAAAGGAAGTATGCAGAGGATATTCGCACACAGTACTATTCAGGCAAGTTAATTTTCTTATTTTTCCAATTGTAGATAGTTGGAAAGTTGTAGAGGAGAAAAGTAAAAAAATGGCAAGACTGAGGCTGCATTTGGAGTTTGTTTCTGAAAACAATTTTCTGGTTTAAAGCCTGAAACAATTGAGGAAGTGTTTGGCTGGTTGATTCCCAAAACAGTCTATATCCCACCTGTTAGGTTAAGATTTGGATGGTTTTTGAGTATTACAGTTTGTTAGTAAAGATTATTAAATTAATGCTTTAAATTAGCAAACATTTTTGCTGGATTAATATGTTAAGTATTGATGTTTTTTTTTTTCGTGATGGCGTTGCAGGTGAAGAACTACTTGATGAACTCTGATGGAGTAGATGTGATTCAACACATGATCGACAATTTTCTGCTATAAATTTATCATCTTAAGGTTATTAACCGTTTGTTTCCTTTTTCTTTCTTTCTTTCTTTAGCTTTCTTCAGTGCTGAGAAAATGTAAATTATGTAGTTTCCATTATCAAATAGTGAAACAGTTCACATATTGTTGGGCTGGGAGTTCCATGATCGCAGAGAAATCAAAATTGAAAATCTGTTTTATGGTGCCAAAATGGCAAGTTATAATGAAATCCTTTAGTCGTACGATTCTATTGTACGACAAGTATGAAATAATTTCTATCATATTCAGGACTGCAATCTCCATAGGTAGTAGCGACTCTAGAAATTTTTGTCAATAAAAAATTTAAATATTTTTGTCAGTGGTGTCAATAAAAAACTTAAATACCATATATCTTACAAATAAAATATTTTAAACAAAAAATAGGTAAAAGTTAAAAAGTAAACTTTTTTCATTCATGGGTTTAAAAGAGTAGAACTTAAAACTATGGGTTCAAAGTTGTATTTTAGTGGGTTCAATTACTAATTTTTTTCCTAAAATCTAATATTTATATATAATAAAAAAAAATTCAGTCAGGGAGTTCGAATGACACCCCTAGCCAAGCCTTGGGTTTAAAATTGCTAATCCCTAGTACTAGCTAAGGTGTGTATGTATATGTATGTATAATGTATATGTATGTATGTATGTATCAATGCAGGATTTAAAAGCAACATTGGATGGGGGTAAGATGCTGCGTTTTCCAGATGGGATACTCATCAATGGCCGTGGCCCCAATGCCACCACTTTTACTATGGACCAAGGTAAGAAAATAGCCTTAAAAATATAGAAAAAACAAAAAACGAAAGATATTATGAAAATTTGAATAAATATAATAAGATTCAACTTTGTAATTAGTAAGACATTTAAAAAATATGCATAAATGCAAAGATGCATACTCCCTTCCAACTTATTTAGCGCTTCTTCGGGTGTTTCTAAAATTAGTCCACTTTCTGAAAATAAATACTACATAAATTTGTAAAGTTAATAAATTATCCTCATTTTTTGTGCTTTTAACCACTCGGTATTTTATTTCCCATACCATTTATTACTAATCTAGGGGTAAATACGGAAACATCTAACTAATTATAATAGTTGAACTTATATATCATTGCTGTTATAATTTAATTTAATTTTTTTGTTGTGCACCAAATAAGTTGAAGAGAGGAAGTATATTAATATAAAATAGTTTTAATACATTGTGAATTGTATTAAAATCATAGGAAAACTAATTATATGACTTATTTTTTAATCTTTGTGATTTTCCTAATAGGATGTAAAATTTTCAAAAGCGGATTTCTAGAACAAGTCCGCGAAATGAAGAATTTCAATTTGAAAACAGTTTCTAGAGTAAATGAATTTTCAATTTTCATTCGAATTTACTGATAACAATGAGTGGAATATTTTTTTTTTTGTAGTTCATGTGATCACCATCTTGTATTTGCTCTCAATGCAAATAATTTCTTTTCATGTAATATACAAGAATTTTTTAAATAAAATTACTGTGTTCTAAGAACAAAATTATTACAAACAGAGAACAATTTATTATAATTAATTTTAATTAAAAATAAATAAAAATTCCGATATCAAGTTATCATTTATTTATAGTAATCCATCCTGAAATGACAATAATTCCGATATATTATTGGAGTTTATATTTATTACGGGTACATACCTCTTTCTTTGTAAAATCACACTTGCAACCCCTGAGGTTTGAATTCGTTCAATAAGTTGCCCCTTAAATTTTCTCTGGACTTCGTGTTGAATTATTCCGTTCAATATGCCCAAAAGCGTGCTTTCAAACTGCAATTTTCGATCGTTCTTTGTGAAATATTCACAAAAAAATTTCTCATCCGCTATTTCAGCAAGGACGGATTTGAATCCAAAACAAAATCATTTGGGGAATCATATAAGCCCCTTTCGTAAAAATACTCTTATCGTACATAGCGATGAACTTGTAACAATAGACTAAGGCACGGAAACATGATTCTACTGTATTTTATTTTCTCGAAAATGGGCTGACGATATGTATTACATATAGGAAAAACATACAGGCTCAGAATATCAAACGTAGGATTACAAAACTCGCTAAACTTCCGGATCCAAGGCCACATGATGCTACTCGTCGAGGTTGAGGGGACCCATACTCTCCAAACCACTTACTCTTCATTAGACGTCCACGTGGGCCAGTCCTACTCCGTGCTCGTTACGGCTGATCAACCAGCACAGGACTACTACATTGTCGTATCTACGCGTTTCACCTCTCAAGTTCTCACGACGACAGGCATTCTTCACTACAGCAACTCTGCCGGTAGTGTCTCTGGCCCGCCACCTGGTGGGCCAACGATCCAGATCGACTGGTCGTTGAACCAGGCTCGTTCAATCAGGTACTTGTTTTTTTGCACACCCATACATTGTTATATATAGTTGATCAATCTCGTGGCTGTCATTATTACACCATTGAAAATCCAATACTTGTCATGAGATTCAAATTATCTAGGGTTTGTCCGGTTGCAGCTTTTAAATAAATAGGCACGTTCAATCGGTATTATTGTTTTTGCCCATAAAAATTTGCTTTTAAAATCAAGTTTGTGTTACAAACAATAATAGGTTGAGAATTTTAGTAGGATTGGTAACAACAAATACTAACCTGGTACGATTGAAACTTCAGGACTAATCTTACGGCAAGTGGACCAAGGCCGAACCCCCAAGGCTCGTACCACTACGGCATGATCAACACCACGAGAACCATACGACTTGCCAGCTCAGCAGGCCTAGTCAACAGCAAGCAGCGCTACGCAGTGAACACCGTGTCGTTTGTGCCAGCGGATACGCCCTTGAAGCTAGCAGATTACTACAGGATCAACGGAGTTTTTAGAATCGGGAGCATATCCGATAGCCCTACAGGGGGAGGCATATACCTCGACACCTCGGTTATGAACACGGACTACCGAACTTTCATCGAGATTGTGTTTGAGAACAGCGATAGTATCGTGCAGAGCTGGCACTTCGATGGATACTCATTTTTTGTCGTTGGGTAGGCATTAAAAATTTCCTAACTTTATAATATTTACGAGTTTAAGCACAATTTCCATTGCGAACGGAGGCCTCTTGAAACTTTAAATTTCTACGTCGAAACCTTTTGTGGGAAAATATTGGAACTCAAAAACATTTTTTTTAAATGATTAACGCAATTTAATTCAATTGCAGGATGGATGGAGGGTCGTGGTCGCCCGCTAGCAGGGACCAGTATAATCTTCGAGATGCAGTCTCGAGATGCACTGTTCAGGTAAAAAAAACTTGAATAATTTTCTAATTTACTCTTTTTTGTTTTTCATTTTTCCATATTTTACTACGAGGTTTCGAAGATGAAAATAGATGGTTTCAATAGTCTCGTGAAGAAAAAGTTGATGATTTTTGCAACATCAAATTCATAAATCATGTTTCGGTTTTCTGCAAAATGCAGGTATACCCGAACTCATGGTCTGCTATATACGTGTC
Source organism: Embelia ribes (assembly GCA_001753735.1). Lineage (NCBI taxonomy): Eukaryota > Viridiplantae > Streptophyta > Magnoliopsida > Ericales > Primulaceae > Embelia > Embelia ribes. Next base: position 8,079 of record MKEJ01075028.1, read on the forward strand.
ACTCGATAACGTTGGAATGTGGAATATGAGATCGGAATTTTGGGCACGACAATACCTCGGACAACAGTTTTACCTCCGTGTGTATACAACATCGACTTCGTTGAGAGATGAGTATCCTATTCCGAAGAATGCACTTCTCTGTGGCAGGGCCAGTGGTCGGCGTACGCGACCACTTTAAGCATAAAAACTTGCTTTTCAGCTTAAAAGTCCAATTAAAATTTAAAACAAGGGAAAAAAAATTAGTCGAATCTTCGCGCACTACGAATCATTTCCACTTTTAGGTAGCCAAAGCTATTTTTCTCGATAGCAAATGAAGAACTACTATAAATAGAATATAACGACCTTAACTCGCGGTTTTTATCTATTTTTTGTGTTGAAAAATACATTAGTAACTACGATAACCGAGGTTTTCGTACATGCTTCTGCCTGTTGTAATATTTCGAAGAAAACGGAAGAAAAAGAGTTGTATTGAGGCTTTCCTTCTATATCTTTTTTGCTTAGTTTCCTGATTTCGGTTCAAGAAAATGAAATCTGAAATTTTGCTTTCATTTATTTTTTTAATGATATCTTTTATATTTTTTCCAGAATTGTCTATCATGTTATATTTGTTCGTGATTGATTTATTATTTAGTGCTCCATGATAATAATTTTATAAATTTATTGGACATAGTTTACTTAAATATTATGAATTTAATGTAAACCAATTGCATAACAAATTCTATGGTATTATATTACCTTTACTTTTATATAATATATAAAATTTTGTTTGTAAATTAATATTGACATAATAAAAATATACTTCCGTGTCCACATATTACAAAATAACACATTTTTTTATATAGGAAGTTTTAAAGTATAATAATTTAATATTTCAATATAACAAAAAAGTCAAATTTACCCTTATTTTATATTTTAAAATGTAAAATTGATTTTTTTATTATATTTAAATATTAAATTATTATAATTTAAAACCTCATAAAAAACTGTGTTTGCTATAATTTGTGGATGGAGGGAGTATAATTTTCCAACATAAATTAATTTCACATTTTTTTAATATTACAATTTGCACTCTTTTGTTCAAATGATTTTCTTAGGTTTAGGTATATATTTTAAAATAATAAATTTTATCTGTTTAAAAAATGATTAGGTTTGTATTAATAATATCATGATAATAATTTTATATAAAATAATATAATCTTAATAAGTTCTATCTTCCAATAAGTTTGATTTGGTGTAATTTTACTGTGTTAAGATTTATTATTAAAAATTTCAAATTTATGGGACATATATTAATTAAATATGTTGACATTTATCCCAAATAGGAAAAAGGTAGTTAAAGGAATAATTTTTACATAATTCTCCGTTATAAATAATTTTTCATATTTTTCAAATATATTCCTTTTTACATGTAAACATATATTAATATAATAAACAGATAACTTTCTAACATAAGTACAAGTTATCATTTTTTTTTTAAAATTATAATTTTATCATTTTTCCTCCATTTTGGTATGTGTTTTAAAACTTTTCTTAATATGTTTTCAAGAAAATTAGGTTTAGAGGAATTATATTATAGTAATATTTTCAAATAATATAGTTCAATTTTTCAAAAAATTTAGGTTTGATGGAATTATTATTTTTTTCAAATAAAATAATATAATTTAATAAATTTTATATTTTAAGATGTTCTAGTTTGGTGGAATTTCATTATAATAAGTTTTGTTAGTTATGATTTTTCATAATATTATTTTTGATAAAAAAAAAATTATAAGATTTTTTATTTTTGTTTTTTCATCATTTGTTTTATGATTTTAGGTTTGGTGGGATTCATAATATAACAATTATTTAAAAAAAACATAATGTCTATTAGATTAGTTTTGGTTTTGGTTTTAGTGGGAATTCTATAATGTTAATATTTCTAAAAAATAATATTAATTAACATAGTATTTTTAAGATTGATTAAAGTATTAAATTTTGTGTATGTACTTATATAAAGATAGCAAAAATATAATATTTTTAATTTTAAATTGTTCTTAATAGATTTATAGCATTTTTAAAATTTAATTGATTTATAATATATTTATGTATATATTTGTGTAAAAAAATTAGAAGATTAGATGATATGTCTTAGTTTTAGTTTGTTAGGATTGAGGAGAGTAATATTATAAAGGGAATCATAAATTATATTGACTTAAATTTATTTATATACCGATGTGTTTAATTAATAGATGAAAATATTTTCTTTTCCCGATTTTAATTACTAAATTGATAGGCACATATGTCGTAAGATTATGCGGTCACTTGGCGAAAAATTATAAAAAAAATTGTCAAATAATTAAGCGACCACATGTCACAAAAAGAGCAAAAGTAGCTAAACTTTTTTAATATACAAAAATTATGCGACCACATGTCACACTAAACTCAATTTCCCTTTTCATCTTCTTTTTTTTTTTTTTTGAGAAACTACGAAAGAAAATAAAAGGAACTAAGAAACTAAAAAGCCTAAAATTCCTCAAACCCGTGCAAAAATCACTAGTTCCAAAAAGCCTCTGCGACATAAAATACATAGAATATCAAAGATAAACTCGTCGATACAGAGTATCAAGAGACAAAGCAGACGACACTCTTTATGCTTTTTTGTTGAGACCGTGGAAGAAACGGTGTTTTCTTCTTCTTGAATGCTTCCGAGAATCCCTTGATATGATATGCGGGACAAATTGTACCTGCATGATAGATTCATCTATATTAAAATGGAAAATCATTCGAAAGGTCACCTTTGTGGTGGGCATAAGAAGGGGAAATGATCACTGCAATAATTTGTTGAAATCAATAGGTCCTCAAGTTGTTCATTCATTAAAAATAGAAAGTCATCTTACTCGATAGTTGCAGAATTTGGCAGTAATAAATGAAGGATTCAGATCATACGAAGGTCATACCATATCGGTATGTATGAAAAATAGTTAGTCTATCTCGAAAATAATTAGTCTCTCTTAATTGTGAATGTATGAAAAAACCATATCCTGTAAATAATATGCTCAAACCTGTTATCCTATATCAGTCCTAAACGTGATACAAAAGACAAAAGGAATTTTCATTTAGTGTGTCAGCTTTGTATATGATGTCGTATTTCAACCACCTTTTAAGAACTTGTTTTCGCAGAATAAATAGCGTACATACAGAGGCAAGTACGCATAATTGATTGGCGTATTGAACAGGAAAATAACTCTCAAAAACAAAGTGAAATGGAAATATAGAGAAGCATGCCCTTGTGAACAGGAAGTCAAAAGAACTGAACTGGTACCTGAGAATTGTTTCTCACACCATAATCTTGTAAGGCAGCGTTGTCGTTCAGTAACTTATCATTATGGTAGGAAAGACAAAAGTTAGACCATACATGCCTCCTGCGAGTTAAAATACAGATGGTTTTTAATTATCTAATAACTAGAAAAAGAAGTACAAGCAGTCGGAATATATTACTATTCTGACGGAAAAATATTACAGAACAGAAGGGAGAGACGATAAAACCTACCAAGAATCTATGATGATTTGTAAAGATTGAGAGAACGAGAGTGGAGTTCAATAACCGGTATCTCCAGATTCATAAGGAACGGAATGATTCTTAAAGATCCTTGTCAGTTAATTTGAAATTACTAGTA
>MKEJ01075033.1:0-24466 GCA_001753735.1 Embelia ribes
CTCAATCCAAGATGAGCTCTCTAATTATATAAAATCAAAGCTTTTAGGGTTTATTAACAAAGGCACCCCTCCCCTCTCCCTACTTATCTCTCTCTAAACTTTTCAAAATAAGTGGAAAAAGGGTGAAATGTATTTTAAAGTCAAAAGGAATGGGATCTACAATTTTTTTCATATTGGCTCGGTGTAACGCTACACCGTCGAGTACCGGTACACCACTTGGTGTGCCAGCCTCCACTGTGCCCTGAGTCTATGCTAACAACTGGGTTTACAGAACACCAATTTGGTATACCGGTATACTACTGGATACCATCACACCATTTAGTGTGCCGATTTCTAGTGAATTTTGAATCTCTGGTCATCTTCTCATTAATCTGGTGTAACGGTACACCCTCTTGGTGTATCGGTACACCTCTAAGTACCGTTACACCTTTTAATGTAATGGTTTCCAGTGAACTCCAATTTTGATAAGGGGTTTGTGACCGGTACACCACTCTCAGTGTACTGGCATACTCGCCAGAATAGAATTTTCCACTAACAACCAACTAACAAAATTTTTGTAATAGGGCACTATCGCGCACCTTGCAAGGGGCGACTCCCCCTTGACCCCTGCGACTTGACCGGGCAGGTCGAAATTCGTATCGGTTTGTCGAAGCTGCAACAAAGGTCAATGTATAAGGATGGCAATGCAACTAAAATGCAAAAATGAATACCACCACCACACCTCGGTATACGTTCTCACCACACACGAATATATATATATGTCACCACGAGGCATACTACAATTAAATGAAAAAATTTTGTACAAAATTTCTGGGACGTTACACTCTCTATTTTTCTTTCACTTTTCAAAAATAAGGGTAAATGGAGAGAAAAGATGTGTTATAAAGTAAAAAAAAATAATAGGGTCCACAACCTTTTTCACTTTGGCTAGGTATAACGGTACACAAGTTTGGTGTATCAGTACCCATCATGTACTGGTATACCACTCTGTGTGCCAGCTTTCAGTAAGTTTTGAATCAAATAAAAAAGTCGAACTCTGTACAATTTTGTCGAAACGGCAACAAAGATCACAACATAAAAACAACAATGTAACTACAATGCATAATTATAAGCAACAACACCACTACGTGACTATGCACAATGCACCACGCATAATTATATACTCCACGCATACTATGCACTAATGATATTACAATGCAACGCTTAACATTATTATTAAAATGAAAAATTTGGCCGAATTTATGAGACGTTACATGCATCTTCATGAATTATTTTGGTTAAGCACCAACCAAACGTTAATCATCAGGAAGATGAAAACGGAATATTATAGGAGTTGGTTTTTCCCCAGCTAACTCATGTGGAAACCAACTTAATATAAGAATCATTTTACAATAAAATGTTCAAGATTTTTTTTTTGTATGAAATATAATTTTAGAATAAATTACTATGAATTGATAAAAATTTATTGTAACTTTTTTTTTAATAAAAAAATACTAATAGTAATTTATTCTGAAATTAAAGTAATTCTTGTACATTACAGTGATAAAATAAAATCCTTGTATTGACTTCCAACTCAAATGGCCTTCTTATCATTGTCGTCCGATATTTATCCTATTTCTCCTATTCGGCTATTAATTGACACCTTTACGAAAATTAATGCAAGGGACATTTTTGTTCCGGCCAGTATATCAATAATCCGCTGGATCATGTCTTTGGATTGTTGGTTTTTGTTGTCTTTTTCTAGTTATATAATTGTAACTTATGTTTGTCCTGGATTGCTGGTTTATAATCACACATTTTTTGGTGTAAGATGCAAGGGCGGGTTTTCTTTATCACTTCCAAAAGTAAAATTTTTAAATGGTTTTCCTTTACCACTTTGAAAAACCAACTTTTAGAGGTGGTTTTATTGTTAACTCCTCAAAGAGATTATTTTTATACTTCATTATCTTTATCTATTCCATGAAAATATGTTAGACTAAAAAAAATAGTAATTCAAAACATAGCTATGTCAAAGTTTGAGTTTATTTAATCAACAATTTACATATTAATAGTGGCGTTCTAAAAATATTTCATTACTCTCACATTTTCTCTCCCAGTAAATCGCATCATCATTTTTTCCAGTATAACTCCCTACATTTATCTCCATTTCTCTTCTATCCATCTACTTTATCTTCTTCTCATTGATAAGATTTTTGTCAACATAGATACATTCTCATTCAATGGATATAAAACTCCAACAATTTTAGAATATTTATTCAAATATTATATGTATCTCTCTTCATGCATCTTATATTTTTCGTTACTTATCGATAGTTCAACTCTTTTTCTTAAATCTTCTCTCACTAATTGAGCCCTAATTTTTAATGGCCTTATAATTTCAGATTTTGGTGTTTTGCTATGGCATTGAGCTATTATATTAATTGGGAGATGTCTTGGTACCTGGACTACCCGGCAACAAACTTCTCATCACAAGAGCCATGGACAAGAGATCCAAGCCTCTAACAACGTTTCTCATTTGACTAAAACATCTTTGGCTATTTAAATGAAATTACCAGACATCTCATAAGACATAACAATGTTCTCTAAAAGTCAATATTCATCATATAAATAATTTTAAAAATTATGCCCTAATGTTTTCTAGCAAAATCACAAAAATACCTAACACATATATACATACATGCAATATATATTGTAAGGCCCTACTAATTTCTGTAAGGTTATATTGTAAGGCCCTACTAATTTCTGTTTTGGACATAACTCCTAAACAGTAAATCCGATTTAGAGTTATAAACTACTGACAAAAAACTATTTCAATTAGCTAAAATTTTTGTGTTTTGATCAAAAGCTATTCAGAGTGGAAAGTTAAAAATGTGACCAGTGAAGTTCGATCGATCTAAGTATTAGTTCAATCGATCCAAGTATGGGTTTGATCGATCCAAGTATGAGTTTGATCGATCGAACTATTAAAATTCATAATGTTATATTTTCACACGTGGGGTGAAAAAAACACATCTCTTAACTCATCCACGAACTAATAGACGAATAGAGAGAGGGAGGGGCGAAATATTGGGGGAAAATCATCAAGAACACATAGGATATCACTCCATTTGCGAATCCAATAGCGTATTTAAGTTCTACTCTTCATTCTCTTCAACGCGAGATAAGAGATTCGTTGAGTTTGTACCTAGGGTTTAGAATACTAATTTACCATATAGCAATAAGATGATTTATGGGTTTGTATATATATAATTAGTGATTGATTTCTCGTAAATTGCTCATAGGTGATCGTGAATTTGGTGGTGAACCCTCTAGAAAATATTGTTACATCTTTCTTCGAGTTTTTTTATGAAGTCGTGCACTCAATCTCAAGTGCGGTTAGAATTTATTATAATTGTGATTAGAACCACAAGTCTTTGTGTGATTGTATTCATAAGAAGTGAACATGATTGTGTTTGTATTTAGGGATGTCATGGATTGACCCTCTAAATTTTGTAATGTTTATAGGTTCTGAGGGAGATCTAAATATATTTATAGGTTCTAAGTGGGACCTAAGGCCATTTATGGGTTCTAAGTGGGACCTTGGATAGAAAATTCTATCCATTAAACCTTTACATGTAAAGTTACAGGAGAGGTACAACCCGTGGAGTGTGTATGTTAAACTATGGTGTGAAAGTGTAAAAAATTATGAGAATTGAGTATGGTGGTGTTTCTTTCCTTATTCCTTTCTCGAGTAGTGTTTGAGATTTATGTTGCCGTATTTTGGTTGTTCATGTTCACAAGTATATATTTTCTTTTTATTCTACTCGCAAGTATATGAAAACTAATTGCCTATTTGGGTTTCTTTTATATCCCAAGTAGGGGCGGGAACAAGTAGAGTTCACATCCAAGATTAGAGTTAGTGGAGCTCACTCGGGTCTATGGATAGTAGTTATATTTTATTTTTGTGTCTCAAGAATAATAATTCATTTATTTATTTCAAAAATTATAGGTCGTCGAGCTAAGATGATATTTGTTATGAGATTTTAGTGCTTTCAAATAAATTGGGCAATTGTTTTAGCCCGAGAGGATGTTTTATGAGATGTTGAGAACTTAAATGTTTACTTGAGATTTATTTCTTTTCTTTATGTGCTATGTTGTGTGAGTAACGTGCTTGAGGAGTGTTGTGAAATTCCGAAGTGTTACAAGTGGATATCAGAGTGTAGTTTTACGAACTACCTAGGGAACTATTGGGTCTCAGGTTAGATATTTTTTAGTGAGATGCATTTAGATGTTAGGTAGGTGTCTAGGGACTTGGATGCCTTGATGTATTTTATATGCTATTGTGTGCTAGTGTGTATTAGTTGTTCCAATCTATGAGTCGTATTTTTTTTTCTTTTCTAGAGAAATATTTTCTCATGTAAAACTTGTGGTTTGTCTGAGGCGGATGTCGACGTTTAGGTCTGTGCTTGCCGGTCCAACACAGAGTTCTGCATGTGGACAAAGTTGGACACAAATTACTGTGATTTTCTTTTCGAAGTTCTTTTACCCTTGATTTTGGTTGTCTACTATGACTTGATATTATAGTAATAAGATATAGTTGAGGTAGTTGTAATATAAGTAGTTGTTAAAGTAGTCACAGTGAGTGTGAAGGTGTTGTTCTTGTACCGCACGTCTAGAAGGTATTTCAATAGACACGTATAAGCATTGAGCATTAAGTATTGATGAGAACATAGCGGTTCAAGATTTGTTGTTTTCAGAGTTTGAGATATCAATGACGATGTATTCTAAGAGTACAACTAGAAGGTTTTTGGCAACCGATAAAGTCAGATGTAACTTAGTGATTGACAAGAGCTAGTGACAAGTGTGAGTTGTGAATGTGTATACTAGATTGGATTGAAATACGAGAAGACTAAATTGGATTGAAACACGAGAAGACTAAGTTCCTTAATTAGTGAAACATTTAGTAAATGAGCAGGGGGTGATTGATTTAAGTATAAACCAATATGTGAAAAGCTACTAAGTTATAAGTGATTTCAAAAAGAGTAAACCCCATGAGTAGGTAGGAACCAATTAGTTGTTGGTCAGAATGTGTGCGATCTTTGAATATTGACCCAACCATTTTGTCGTATAGTAAATTAGTCATTTGAGTCATGCGAGTGGAGCAGGTGAACCAAGATGAGAATTGAAAAAAATGAATTAGAATTTGATGGTCGAGAATACTATGTAGAGTTGGTGAAGTGTTTGGTTCGGGGCGTATTAGTGTGGTAAGATATTAGTATGATAAAACTAGTGTTTAATGTAAAAGTCATTAGAGACACAAATTTCATTAGACCATTATGTATAGTTGTAGAGACACTTAAACTAAAAGTTTGAGAAATATGGATTATGTTGAGTTATGTGGTTGAGATGATGAGAAATGAGTGGAAAATATAGTAGGATTGAGAATTGTTGAAAATTCAAAGACAATGTTAAACATAGCAGACCCTGTTGGGAGTCATTTCATTTTGACTAGTGAGATGTGAATAGAGTAACACGGTTAGTAGACGCTTCAACAGCCAGGATGTAGAAGAGATGAAGTTTGAGGTTGTGGGATTTGATAGTTTGAGTGACTTGTTGAGTTTAGATTATGGTACATATAGGATGCAGTGGTCATGGTGGGGGTCGAAAATATTGACAGTGGATGCAGTAGGCGTGACGTTTCTATAAAATCTTAAGTTTATTTTGGTTGGTACTGTTAGGGGTTTTGTTAGTGGGCGGGGTAAGAGTGATATGCGAGATTTATATGTGTATTAAGAAGTAATGATTGCGGTGGGAGTATATTTTACTAGAGGAGAGGAAAGGCAGGTATTTGAACTTATTGGCTATTGCGAGTAGAATTATGTGGAATAGTTAAATATGTTAACATGAGGCAAAAGATGACTAATGACATTAAGCTAAAAAGAAGGTAAGGAAGTAGACATATATCGTTTCCGATTGGCGTTATTGTAATAAGAACAAAGTTGTGTTGATGGGGTTAAGAGGTGGGTTTGGATATTAAAGCTTAGGTCTGTTAGGAGAACATGAATAAGTTGGAACATGGGACGAATTTGTATCTTCCAAAAAGTTTATGATGATCGGTGGGTTACATTAAGCATCTGTTGGAGTGTACAACTTGAATGAGACGTATTCGGATTAACAAGTTAACTAGTGATGAAAATTATAAAGACAAGTAGGAAGTGTTGGGCAGTAACAAGGATGCATTGAGCATGTAGAACATTAAGAGATATTTATGAAGAAAGACCTGAGTAACCAAGAGACAGAATTGTAAAGTATGATAAGTTGGATGGTGAGTTTTGATGTAGGTGAAGATCTAGTAAAAGTCATAGGCCTACATGTTGTGTGAGTATTATGGAGATGTTTGGTTAGATGTTAAACCATAAGAGTTATTTGGAATGAGAACTACCAAAACGTGTGAAAACCGAGGAGTTAGTGAATGTAATAAAGTATGGAGAGGTGATGAAAAGTACTGAAATTACAGAGATGTTTACGTAAGATGGAGAGATTGATATATATGTGGAATTAGCATTATGAAGATAAAAAAAAAAAAAAAGATTTATAACATTGAGTATATCGAGTAGGAGTTGTTAGTGTGAGTAGTGTGAGACTAGTTTGGAGAAGTTGTGTAGTTTAAAGATAGAGTTATTTAACCTTATGAGGTCCTGGTGTTTGGTAGTATATTTTAGTACAAAACACATAGTACTAGTACATAGTGTGGATTGTTGTAAAGGTGATGGATGTAAACGTGTGACAAATACCTTATAGATATGTGAAAGATTATGGAAGACAAGAGGTAGAGGATGATGCTGAGTGGGAATCTGAACAAAAGAACTTAGTATATTATGGATATGATTCGAATCCAAAGAGATTTCCCTAGTTGAATTTGTTAGATCATGTGTGTTGAGAGGTCATGGCTAATTGTCGAACACCATAGTGATATAGTTAAGGTAGCATGAACTTATTTGTTGGGAGACATTTATTATAGTTAGAACACACAATAATGAGGAAATTTTGAGTATTGGGTGTCAAGTCGAAACATAAATGAATGTGTTAAAGTCTACACCTAAGTTGATCTTATTTTGGAAGCAAATGTATTAAGGAGTCATTAATTAATTGTCATAGTTATCAAGATTCTCGAGTAGATGTCGTGGGTGGCTTTGTCATAGTGGAGAGATTAAATCTATACTTTTAAATATTATTGGTTAGATTTAACATATGAACTTGTCCTAATAGGATTTGTTTAGGGATTCATGACTAGTAAATTTTATGATCTTTTACCCAAGGTTAGAATTGTGATACGTTGGATGATTGGATGATGAAATTGTAGTGATATCTATATATATGTATGTATGTATACTCCTGGTTGAGTATAAAAGGGAATTTGGTGGGATCCTCGTAAGTGAGATGTTGTGTTTTATGGATATGATGTCATACAGGCACTGATTTGAGATTATATTGTCAATAGAATTTTGTGCTATCATTGAGGTGATTGTCATAATAGTTGTAAACCTAGAGAGTACGCTTATTTCAAGGATTGACGAAATTGGTGTATGCCTTGAGTAGATGTATAGTTGATGGTGTAGTTCATGTTGTACTATGTGGCTGGACATGTTGTCTAGATTATGTGACTTTGGTTAATTTGTTGCAAAAGTGGGTTTGATATTTGTTGAGGTAAATATGGAAACATTATTGCGTTATCACATGTTATCATATGGTTGGTAAGATAGATGGTCCATGTATGTGCTAGTTGGTTGAGTTAAATTGGCATTTGTAGTTGGATGTGATTAGATGCTATTGTAAGTCTAATATGCATGCTAGATAGTACTATAGTTGGCGATTGTTTGTCGTTGGAATTGCATTAAGGATACCATTATTGTGTGTTAGTACATGAATAATATGAGTCCTGAAGATATTGTTTTGTGTTGAGATATAGAGATGCTTTATAGTTTAAGAAGTGATATTCTACTGGTGTAGAAATTTTAAGAAAAAACTAAGTGTGAGTTATGAATGAGTATACGATGCCAGTGTTTTCCGAAATTCCTGGATTATAGAGAAAAGAAATACTAAAATACTTAGATGATGAGTGGAAGATAAATTTTAAGCCATAATAACGTGTTGATATTGTATGACTCCTGGTTGATTATCTGTGGATTATAAAATTCTAGGGAGGAAGATGCTACAAATTAGTTGCCAAAGATTGGTTGCATGTAGATGTTCTTAATGAGCATGTTATGAGGATGAGTAAAGCATAGTTGGAAGTTATTGTAATGGGGTTTGGTTTAGGGGTCTGGAGTTGTTTTAAGGAACACTCAAATATCGAAGACGAAGTTTTCTTTCTCAGGGGAAGAGTTGTAAGGCCCTATTTTAAAATTTAAGGGTTACTTACTTGAAACAATATGTTTAACAATATAACAAGTGTTGAGGAGATGCTTGATGAGTTTCGAATTTCAAACGACATTAAGTAACCTTTTCTAAATAATATTTTATGAATAACAGTTTTGTATTTTGGGCATAACTCATAAATCGTAAGTCCGATTTGGGTCTATATAATACCGATGGAAAGTTATTTCAATTATCTAAAACTTTCATGTTTTGACCAAAAGCTAATTCGAAGTGGAAACAGTTCGATTTGATCAGTGAGTTTGATTGATCCAAGTAATAGTTGGATCGATCAAACTGTTGAAAGAAGTTTGATCGATCCAAGTATTGGTTCGATCAATCGAATTGTTAAAGTTTAGAATGTTATATTTTTATGTGTGGGGCGAACTAAACACATCTTTTATCACATATTCTCGAACTAATAGGCGAAAAAGGACGAAAAGGAGGATCTTGAGCCAAGAAAACCTCAATTATTGGCGATTGATCATTCCGTTTGACGATCCAAGCGCGGAATTGAATTCTACTCGTAATTGTCGTCATGTTGAGGTAAATTTCTCATGAATCCATTCCATATCTCTTTAATCTCTAACAAACCCTAGTTGTGTAAATTAATATGATAATGTTTAATTAGACAATTAAGAGTGAAATATACATGTGTTCTGCATAGGTGATTCATTTCTATCGGTGCTCGGAGAGGGGAAATTTTAGGGTTGCTTCGGTGTCTTCTTTTGAGGAATCTTCTACGCACAATTAAAGGTGCGGTTAGAATTTATTGTATTTGTAATTAGAACCACGAGTCTTTGTGTGATTATAGTCATGAGTTGTGATTAGGTATTTTTTGTGTCTTGTTGTGTGGTAGAAAATTTGTATGCTAGTATAAATAGTAAAAATCGGAAATTTTGAATTGAGTTGTATTTGAAAGAATAAAACATAACGAAAACATTTGAATTGAGCAAATAAATTGAAGTCTACGTTTAGAGGGTTGCGGGGACTAACCTTCTAAATGGAGAAGGTATATATTTAGGGTGTGAGAACTGGACCTTCAAATCTTTACACGTAAAATTTCGGGAGAAACACAACCTGTGGAGTGTGTGCGTTAAAATGTGGTGTTAAAGTGTACAAAAATGAGAACCGAGTATTGTAAAAGAAAATAATTGTGGTGTTATTATATGAGTACTTCCATTCTTTATTTCTTTCTCGAATAGTTGTTTTGAGATATGTGTTATTGTGCTTTAATTGTTCATATTCATATGCATATATCTTCTTGTTATTCTACTCGCAAGCATTGTAAAACTAGCTGCCTGTTTGTGTTTATTTTATTATCCCAAGCAGGGGCGAGAACGGTTGGAGCACATATCCAGGACTAGAGTTGGTGGAGCTCACTCCGGTCTGTGGGTTGTAGTTCTATTTCATTTTAGCATCTCAAGAATAATGTTTCGTTTATTTCAAAAATTATAGGTCATCGAATTAAGAAAATATTTGTTTTGAAATTTTGGTGTTTTCAAATAAAATGGGCAAACTGTTTTAGCCGGAGTAGGTATTTTATGAGATGTTGAGAAAATAAAATTGATTTGAGAAATTTGTTTTTCATTATAGGCAATGTTGTGTGAGTAATGTGCTCGGGATGCGATATAAATTCCGGGATGGTACAATTAAGCCATTTCTTTAATTTGTTCAGTTATTCCTGCTTTTTCCAAAAACCGAGGAATAATATAGAACACTAAAATTTGAGCATCTTATAATTACACTTCCAAGTTACTTTCGCTCCATAATAACGACATAATCAATTAACTTTAAAGGGGCGAATGATTCTACCTCTCCCTCAATATTAACTCAAACTCATATATAGAGGGCAGTTCTAATATGCCAAACCAAGGTCATAATTAGGCTAAGGGTCTGTACCTACTATCATGCCACCATCTACAAACCATTCACCTTGTACCATTCACACCAAGAAATGTAGCAAAACTGGTTGGAGAGGTCTTTAAGAGTCATCATATTTATTTCCAGTGCCAATTATACGAAAGTGGTAATTATCATAAATAAATTCATTTTCTCTCGGTAGCAGCCATAAATTAAATCTCAATATATAAATGGTTATACTTATAAACATAATTATTTATTACCATTAGTATGCCAGAAGTTTTGATTATTCACTTTTTAAGTCATATGGGTATGTTAATAAATATTTTGCAGTCGAATCGGCCATACTGAACTTGCTCAAACACGTCCTTATTTTTAACTTGAAAATAAAATTATCTCAAATAAATATTAATTTAATCTCAATGATAATAATAAAACTAGTTCCCTTATTGGATTTAATTATTCATATACATGAAAGTCAGTCCACTGTAATATGACTAGATACTTTTCTTTTCTGTCTCACTTAAAGCTTGATCTTTTTTTTTTCCCCTTCAACCATGGCCAAAACTTGTTGAGAAATTAATTTCGTTCCTGTGTGTCTGTAACTTTGTACCACCAGGAGTTAATAAAAAATAAAATATCACAGGGGTATATACCATCCATATTTTAATTTTCCATCGCCCATCTTCGCACAAAGGTCACTCATTCATTTTTTTCAACTGCTATAGCACCCAAATTAAAAGATATAATTAGGTGGCCATGCTTTACAGTAATACACTGAAAAATATATGGTAACTAATATTTGTCAGTTTGTAAACATATAGATTTTGACAAGTCCATTAGAAAAAAGATACTTCCTTTTGTGTGTCACTGTATTTGAAAGGGTTCAACATGCTTCTTTTAACAACACTTCAAAATGAAGTAGAGTTATGACAAATATTATCAAACTAAAAATAGATAAATTTTAATGTTCACATCACGTGGAGTCCGCAACTATTTTTCTTTATAACTATCCTTGCAATCTTCAAATGGAAGAGTTCTTTAGTATGGCCCCAACTACTCTTGAGAATTTAAAGTCATGTTCATGACTATTTTTATTCAAAATTCAAGATATATATCTCGACAAATTGATAAAATTTTCTGCAGAGTTTAACAATATTTTTCGATAGACTCGTGCTGATAACTTATTATGAATCATGTAAGAAGACAAATAAACTAATCTGCAGAAAAGTAAAATATGAAATTAAGAATTATGTAATTCAGCCTCAAGTTAAAACAAATTTAACTTGGGCCTAGTTGATGGGATTAATACCGATGTATACTTTTTATTTATATAAAGAGAGGAATTACAACATATTACAATATATAAAATAAAGCTGAGAATTTGGACCAAACTGGATTCATTTCCATTCTTATTTTCTCTTCTTTTTATCTCTTTTCTTTGCTCTTTCTGCGCTTTGTTAATGTGTCTTTTCTATATCTCTGAGCATTTTTTTTCTCTTTCTCAATTTATACATAAATCTATGAGTTATAAATTAAGATAGTGGGTCATGCTTGCATAGTGTATAGTATTTTTATTTATTGATTGGATTCCATACTTGCATTAGATATAGTAAAATATCACATAAATAATAGTTCATAGCCAAGCATATCAATTTTTTACTAGTGGTTTTTTTCCGTTAAAAAGAAATTAGCAATCGAAACTTCAAATTTGTGCTTGGTCTCTCCATTAAAGATAGACTATAGATAAATTAAAAATAAAAATAAAAATAAGGTTAATTGCAAAAAAAAAAATAATAATAATAACACTGAATTGTTGAATATAGCAACCAAACTTATTTCGATGTATACGCAGACTATTAAAAGAATACTCTTCTCTTACATTAAAATAAAAGAATCTTTTACATGGATAATCGTAATTCCTCTTTTGCTGGAGACATCAACATAAAATGAGTCAAATGATGGAAGTATATCTATTGGTCCACGTATAGCTTATTTAGGTGTAAGTAATTCCATTATTGACATTTATTCAATGTTCAACTTTGAATTTTATTTTTAGAATTAAACTAAAGTACGTGACTCATTCTAAGTTGGGTGAATGACAGAAATAGTCCCCATCTTTTGAGCAAAAATTCAATTTGGTCCCCTTTTGATTGCAACAGTATTGGTCCCTATAGTTTGAATAAGATACAATGGTGGTCCCTAATTTATCAGCCGTTACTTTTTTGACAAATCTTTTCTTTCATAGGAGATACGTAAAGGACAAAAATTTTTAAAATAACACATTTCATTATAAATTTAATATTTTATATTCATACTATAAAAGTTATACAATTAATATGAAAATTCACAGCATTATCAGGCACACTTATAACATCTTTCCTAAATTAGGGACTACTGTTGCATCTTATTCAAAATATAGGGACCAATAGTGTTGTAATCAAAACTACAGACCAAATTGAATTCTCAAACAAACTATGGGAACTATTGCTATCATTCAGCCTTTAATGTTACATATTGCTACCGTTTCAGTTAAAATAATGGACCCGGGGTCTGCTATGCTCGTTATATCTCAGTCATTTATTTTGTAATTGGTGGTTGAAAATTTTATGAGAGTTATTTTTTTTTAATTTTAATTATATATTTAAAAATAAATTACTCAAATTTAATGAATAGTATCTACCTAGCACCCGTCAGACCCCCTCTTCTCAAGAAGATAGAACTTTGGTTGAAAAATATAGTGATCAATAACGCAAGGGTAAATTACACTTTGTCCCTATGAGATTTTTGATAATTTCAAAAGGCCCAACAGGTTTATGAAATTACATTATCCCCAATGCGGTTTTATATTCATTGTACTTTACTCCCAACTATTTTGGGGTAAAGTGAAAATCTGATTTTTTGTCATAAATTGTTCAAAATTATCATAATTTTTTTAAAAATATTGTTTATAAAAACAATACACTTTTTTAAAAATATGATGATACTTCTTCAATATAATCAAATATTAGGTTCTAAATTATAAAATAAGAAAATATAGTGAGGGTAATATGGTCCTTGTACATGAAAATAAAAATTGGCTTATGACAGGGGCAAAGTGTAATTTCGGAAACTTTAGGGGGTGATCGGAAATAATCAGAAACCTCATGGGGAGTGTAATTAACCCATAAAGGTAATTACGCATAAATAAAATAAAATAATTCCGTATTTCATAAGTTACCTTTTCATGCATTGTTAAAAAAATACTTCCTTCGTATTCTTTTCCACTTCCTTCGTATTCCTTTCTACAATTAAACTTTCGGTAATTCTTCACCTTCGTACTATAAAAATCACATGTGCATTGTGCGTGATATCTTTTTCAATATAGTTTTAATTTAAATTTTTTTATTTTTAGAATAAAAAATAATTAATTTATTTTTTATATTTCAACTTGTAACTCTCATCCTTATTATAAAATATATATATATATATATATATATAAATATATATATATAATAATCATCTCGATTATTTTATTATTATTGTCGTAAAATCCTTTTGAATATTTCAAATTATGGTATACAATGAATAAGCTAATTAGAAAATATAATTGTAATTAATTATACAAAGAACATAAAAACTAAAAAATATATCTAACATGCTTTTTGCCGATTTGGAAAATAGTTGTCACAGTGTCAAATTTTAATTTTTATATATTTTTTTATGATAAATTTGTGGCAGTCACATCTTCATGATTAATATTTTTTCCCCATATACGCTCATAAAATACGAATTTGTAAATAAACTATTACAAGTGTTGAACTAAATGACAAACCAAAAGGGGGTTGAATTGATTTTCTTTAAAAATTATCGAGTAGAAACTTTTTTTTTTGAAAGTGTGTTGTGATATGATTATGAATAAGTGATAATAATAAAAAAAACGTACTGAAAAATAAAGTGCGCGAAAGAAATACGATATCGCGATATATAGTGGTTCGGCAATAATCTTTCTCAGCAATGAATCGGTAGGATTCCTACATCCGCTCTTCAAGGTTGTACGTCTTGAGTTACTTTTAGTATGAAATATAAACGTTTACACCCTAAATGACCAGTTAGTTTTCTGGATCCTAAACCCTTGAGCTACCCGAGTTCCTAGTTCGAACTTGTACTCACAATCTAAGCACAATTACTCTCAAATTACCCAAAATGCACTCAAGAAAAGAAATCAGAAGTTTATAAAACACTTCCGAGAAATACAATGAAGATTATAATGATTGAAACTCACTCAATTTTCCCTTTACAATATGAAAATAAGTTTATATAAGATAAGAGCTTGAAAGAGAACTTTGAGAGTTTTTTGCTTTTAAATTGCTTTTACTTTTTGGCTTCTCAAAATGAATGTGATCTTCTCTAATTTTCAATGAAGAGTAGATGAAATATATATCTAAACAAGATGAGACAATGGCGTGCTTAGGTCTGCTATAGCATAAAAACAACTAGCCGTCACAAGTCGTAACTTTTGAAAAGTTGTCTGGACTGTCTGACTCTTCTTGAGTCGGTATGTCCGACCATTTGTATGCTGACGAGCAACCGTCGAACAGATTGCCAGACGTCTTTTTGGCTAGAAAAAGGACTCTGTCCAATGGTTCAACTATCGGGCACTTCAGCATATCTTCAATTTAATTTGCCTTGAGTTGTAACGTTGTGAATCCTTCTCACACTTGTCTTTAATACGATTTGAAAGGTTTAAAAACTAATATACACTTAAAAAAATGTTAGAAACATAATAACATATGAAATGTATAATTTTCATAAATTTGTTATCATAAGAAAATAATATGTTTTAATTTTAAAACATTGGGGTAACAACCACCTATTATTTTTAAGAGATTTAAAAAAATACATATATATACACAAATTACATATTGGCCTTTCATCTTTAGTTGAAAATGGTTTGAACATCAAAATATAATTTTGATATTTATTTATGATATTTTATTAGTAGAGTAAGATAGTCAGAGCCTTAGTAACCTTCAATTTAATAAGTTACTTGTTATATTTTTCTGATTTTTAGGTAAGTGAAATTAATGTGACTTTATAACTCATCAAAAGGTGTTTTTGTAAAAATATTTTAGAATAGAATTATATATATATATATATATATATATCTATATGTATATATATATCCACATTCATGTCATAAATCTGTTTATGTAGGGAAATTTCGTCAAATTTGAATATCTTAGGATATGAAAATCTCTGTAATAACATTGTACTTCCCTAGACAATAAATAATAAGGGCACTTCTACTTTGAGATGTTTAACAAATATTTCTAATTTATAATTTCTGATGTTCATTGCAAAACTAAACTCATCAATACAATTATCCCTCATAATTATCCAAAAAAAAAAAAAAAAATTATTGGGGAAACTTTGCTAATTTATATGTCATACTTTTTGAATTTTATTAATACTAGCCACCGAAGCAAACGCGATGCGTATGCGACTCGAATAATGAGTTCAAATCATAAAAATATCGAAGTAAATAAACAAATATGTAATAGTAAAAATAGCTTTCATTTTCACCATAGTGATATCGTGTGCGTTTGGCACATCACTTTACATCTAGAAGTCCATTCAGTTATATGGACTTTGTGGAAGTGACTTTGTAAAAAGCACATTAAACAAAAAATGATGTTTGGTGAACATTATTCTGAAGGTGCTTTTAAATTTAAAAGTCATGCACATATGTTTGGCTCACAAGTGGTAGTTAACTTTTAAATATCAATAATGCCCTCATCTAAACCCATCATTTGAAAGAAAAAACTATACTGCAACTAAAAAAAAAAAATTAATGCTACAAACAATATAAAAACACTTCATGAGCTAACACATCACGATCAAGATAAAATTATGAAAAGATGTTAATTCAAAGTTTCTAGAGTATAAATACAAATTATTCAGTTCAAAGTTAATGAACTAACAAATGCAACAAGATATTTAAAAAATAGAATTTGATCAATTTCCTCTAGAAATTAATATTGAATTGGCGATTGCATTTCGTACGAGTCCCATTTCATCAAGTTGCTCGTCTTATGTTCCGTTGGGGTTAACCAAGTCATCATTATTTTCTACTTTATCAGCGTTTACATACTCTTCATTTGAATCACAGCGTCTGAATTCAGCATCAGCAATGACTTCTTACCTTACAAAATTGTGTATTACCATAGAAGCCACAACAATTAATCTTTGTGTTTCGAATGGGTTGGGAGTCGTACACTTTAAAATTGGAAATCGAGCTTTCCAAACACCAAGACAATGCTCTATAGCATTTCTTAATGATGAATGTGCACGATTGAATAGTTCCTTAACTCCATTTACTTGACTACCTGTTTGAAAACTTTGTAGATGTTAATGTGTATTTTTATATGGAGCTAAAAATCCTAGCATATTAGGATACCCAGCATCAACGAGATAGTATTTACTTATAAAAAAGAAATATATATAAAAATAAAAAGTTTTGTGCAGTGAAAATAATTTGATACAAACCATTATTAGGTTTTGGAAAGTTTAAAGTTGGATGACTGATAGCTTCAGTGAAAATATGAGGGTCATGCGCTGATCCTTCCCACCCTGTCCAAACAAAGATAAATAACATGTCGAAGGAATAAGCACCCATCATATTTTGTGTGCATTTGTCTTTTCTCCCTCTATATGCTAGTTACTCACTTATTGGGACAATTGCATCGACATGCATCCTATCAATTACATCAATACAACTCTATAATGAGTAAAAAGAAAAGGGAAAAAAATAAGATTGTAATCTAGTGATTATATGTCTACAAATAAAAAATAAAATTGTCAAATAATGTAGTTTTGTTACCTTGAAATGAGGCAAAACCTAGGATTGCCACAAATATGTCTCAGCACTTGATCAAATGGGGGAGGAATAATAATTGACATGGAAAAAACAGCTAATGGTCATAAGAAATATAGCTAATTGTTCTTCTACTGTTACACAACTATCCATTAATAGATTTCTATCTTTCAATTGTTTCACAAGTCGAAGAAACACATGTTTTTCCACCCGAAATAACTCATGACAAATAATAGTATGTCCTCCTAATATTTCTATAACATGTTGATGCCCTCTATAACTTGAAGTCCTGCAAGGCTATTTACCATATGTTTCGGATAATAATCGACTACAATATTACAAGCAAAAACAACCAAGGTAATAGTGACCATCTCTTTAGATTCTTCATCTGAATAAAATTCTTCTACTAAACCCATGTAAATTCTGCAATAACAAGTACTATAATTACCAACTATATTCATGCAAATAAAAGACTAATAATAGAATGATATAAAATAATAAAAGTAATATTGTTGCATCAAAATAAAAGCAGCACAAAAAATATGCATAACAAAATTCATGTTCTTACTAAAAATTCAGAATAAAATTAAAATAAAAAACCAGGCTAAAATTTTAACTGAAAGCCTAAAACAAATAAGTTAAATAACTAGAAATTTCTATCTCAGTTAACATTTATTTGATCTCTCTGTGCCTTTGGTAGCCATTGTAGATGTTTTGGATCTTCTAATTCTACAAACAACGCTCGTTGTTCCTTATTTAAGAATAAATCGCAAGCCAATATGTAAAGTTCACTTCCCCTGGGTACCACTTCCATTTGGTTTAATATTGCAATGCATGTTTCCATATCTGCTTTGGTACCATTGGACTTATTAACCATTTTTTCAACAACATCACAAATGCGATCTAGTTGCTTATTCATGGTTACAATAGAAAAAGCTTTTTTTGTGAGGCTCTAGTGGAGGAATTATATCCGTTTTTCTCTTATGTCGACGTAAACCAGTGGTGTCCCCTAAATTATTGTTATCATCATTTAGGTCAACTGTCCTTGGCTCTTCTTCATTTAGCATTTTACCATTGGATTCCAAATTTACT
The DNA here is from genome assembly GCA_001753735.1 of Embelia ribes. Lineage (NCBI taxonomy): Eukaryota > Viridiplantae > Streptophyta > Magnoliopsida > Ericales > Primulaceae > Embelia > Embelia ribes. The sequence goes on from MKEJ01075033.1 coordinate 18,206, forward strand.
ATCCTTTCTTTCTCAAGATTTCCTACATCTTGACATGGTCCTGCAATATCATCTGGTAATATTCCTTGTAAGGGTGCCCATGAAATTTTTCCAGTTGTCCCTTTTAGAAATAAGTCAGTCAACTCATTTGCATAGTCAATCCTTTTGTACTGAAATTTACTAGATTCCGGATAATGTTACAAAAAGAAAAAAAAAATATAAGAGATGTGGAAGCATAAAATGCTACATATTTAGAATTGCATTGACTCTTTGTTAATTATATATACATGCACGTAATCCTTCCACCAGTCATCACTAGCAATGACAGTATTTTTCTTGCAGCTCATGCAAGTCCAGTCTCGTAATCTTTAAGCTTATGCCATATGTTCCATGCCTTCGTATTATCCCAATAATTTTTCTTTTGCTTCTTCTCATAGTCTTTTCCAATCCTTTTATTATACTCCGAAATGATGTATTTCCAACTGTCTTTGGTGAAAAAAGCTTCTTGCTTATACCCTTTTTCATTCGGTCATAACATAATTTTATAAAAGTTTCATGTAACTCATTGTTCCAAATAGCTTTTGGCTTTGGTAGTATTTGACTTAACTGATTTGAAGCCATGCCAGCATTCAAGTTATTTGCCATATATAACAAAAGGTTTGCCTTAAAAGCCATAGACAAATAAACTCGAAAAAAGAAAAAAGAAACTTACTGATGCAAATTCTTATATTTCTACAGCCTGTTGTGGGGAAGAAGGAAAAATACACCAAATTATAACTCTCATTCAGTCTCTTATATAAGTTCTATTAGCATTATTACTGAATTGGACAAATCTCTTCATAAATTGAACCAAAATAGCTTGAAGAGATCACATGATTCCATCGTCCGATGTACACCCCTAAATCAAATTATAGTAATCAATGCTAACATATTTCATTTCAAATCTTTTAATACATAATATTTTTTAGTACACTTGACTATTTGAATTTAAGCAACCAATGATAAACGATCCAAGGAAAAATAAAAAATTTTAAACATGAAGAAACAGCCACATCAAATGATATACTACGGAATTGCCAGAACAATAACAAAAATACAACATTATCTTACAGAGGGAAAACCATATTTTGTACGGTTGAATTATCCAAAATTCCTATGGTTTAATAAAACTCAAACTTGCTAATGGAATTGGGCCAGAAAGCAATGTTTCATACTTGAAGGCTTCGTAGAATTATGGGATACATGACCTTGAAACGTCTTCGTACCATAAGAAATTACTTCCAAAGCTTCGATACTTGACTAGATCCACCGACGTAGCAAACGGTTGTCTGTTCGAACGCCCTTCAATCACCCAAAAACTGCTTCAAATCTCCAAACGATCCCGAGAGCATTACCTTCTTCTCCAGCTCGTAAAACCCTAGGCAGCTTCTGATTTACAAAAGAGATGGTAGTTTGATATAAATAATAGGGATAAAAAAGGAAGAACTATAAAATTTATTAAAAGGTCTTTGGACTTCCCTTGAAGTCATTTTTTAATTCATTCCAAAAAGTACCTAAAAGAGACTTATTTAGAAGCTCATCTCATATATGGATTTTTAAAAAATTCCGCCAAACATAAAAAAAAAAATTCAAATATCAACTTTTCAGCCCAAAAGTTTTTAAAAGTCCATTTAGGTGAGTCTCACAAACACTCTCTCTATTTCCAATTGATTAACTCATAACCTACAAATTGCAATGAAAGCGTATGTTACCCTGATTTATAAAAATTTAAGTTAGATTTTTAAACATAAAACAACTATTATAATCAAACATCATATAAGTATTAAGTCAACTCCACAAATGTATATATATTTTGTACAGAAACTTTAGTGGTAATATTATGTACGTTTATCTTTTCTTTAAATATACGACTAATTCACAAGATTTAACAATTAAGGATAAAATTTGTATAAACAAAATATGTATACGTAAATGTGTTTGCACATTATTATTATGGACCCTCGAAAATGAAAATTTTAGGTAAATTACACTTTTCCCTATTGAATTTTTTGATGGTATCAAAATACCTCTAATGATTTTTGGAATTACACTATCCCATGAGATGTTTAATTTTCATTGCATTTTACTGTCAAAGTTTTTAGATAAGGCGCCAAAGTCGCTTAAATGTCATAAATGGCCTATAAAATTATCAAAATATTTCTTAACTAGCGCCCGTTATCTAGTTTTATATTCTTAAAAATAAATTGTATTTTTTTAGCATCAAACCCGTCCTCTCGTTTATATAAAAATTTAGGATAGATGACACGTATAATTATGTAATGATCTCCTTATGCAACATGGATACATGACATGTTTTTGGAGAGCAGAGAGATGGTACTACTCATAATGACTTATAGTATCTTGCAACTCACCCCAACACCATTGCATGAGATGAAGAATATTTAATATTTGATATCTTCCACTCTATTCAACGATGTTGAATTGAGTTGAATTGTAAAATTCTATTATTCACTATGAGTAATAACATCCTTACTTCCATTTTGATGGACGATAATATAAAACATTCCTTCACATATGATAGATAATATCTATCAAGGCTCTTCCTAAAACCCGGCTCGAAAACTAAACTTGTAACTATCTTCGCTATTTTTCGTCCCCTCCCCACCTTTTCAAATACTTTATTAATATGAACACAACAATGATGTTTTCATTTTTCTTTTCTTGAAAGCTAGAGGGACTAACATCTAATAATTCCTTTCCTCACTCTCTTTCTTTAAAATCTTTAAAATGAATAAGTATTCCTTAGATTTCACGAAAGAAAGTGTGAAAATGAAATTTCAATTTTAACTAAATATTTGGCTTGCATATTTATCTTTTAAATATTCAAATGGAATAATTTATGTACCAAAATTATTGTAAAAATACATACACTTTAGATCATATGTGTTTAATTATTTTATTTTAAGAAAACTTCCATACATAGCATGTTACTACATAAATGTTTCCACAATATCTATTTATAATTTTTTACACTTACACTATTAAATTTTATATATAAAAAAAAATCTTACGTGTAGGTGAAATTCGGTGCATTGTCATATATATTAGAGATAGAGTAAACAATAAAAGCAGCGTAGTTCTTTTCTAACAAACTTTGGTTGCACTCTTTGAATCACTTCCCTCCAAAAAGTCTCATCTTTTTCAAAAGCTAAATATAAAATAAATTCAACGTAATTATTATTTATTATCATGGGTTAGGCTTTTTGCACTAGTTATTTTCCCAGTGCAAGTGCTTCTTAGCCTATAAAACACACGGTAAGGGCTTGTTAGGTGCGGTTTATAAATTTTAATTTATCAATATTTCGCTTAAAAATTAAATAGAATTTTTTCACTGAGTATTTTAGCTGAGCTTATTAGTTATTTTTGCATAAATTAGGTGAAAGTTTTAACATGGATGCAACCTATTTTTTTACAAGGCATAAATAAATTGTTTCATTTGCTTAAAAGTTGCAACCAAACAAACCATAAGATATGATTTACTATCATCCAAAACAAAATGAAGATATGCTAAAAAACAATACAATACTACCCATAATTTTGAAAAACCAAATAAATATCTAAATTTTTAATATAATTTTTTATATATGACTCCAGCGTCCCCGTGATAAATATTAAACATTTATAGAAGTGGTTTGACAATCAAAACTCCTTTTTCTAATTCGCCCATGCTATCATCCCTTACTACTTACATGTGAGTGGAAGGTCAAAATAAGCTTATCCATAAAAAATATATGTTTAATTTTTTGAATAGTCTAATTTGTGTCGGTTGATAAATATTTATGATACAAATAGATCTAGTGCATTTGCAAGAGCACATGGTGGTGCACCTAATGTTGTGACCATGCCTCATTATTTTGATTTTGTTTCATCTCAACAACATAGGGAGTCTTCTATCAAAATTAAGGGGCCAATTTTAAAAAATTTAACAAAAATAAGTCATTTTTTAAAAAATATTTATCAAAATGGATCGATTTGAATAAAAAAGTTAATATAAGTGGAAGGAACTTTTTTAATTAATAGATGACCTTTGACTTTAATTTTAAGTAATTATTCATTTTTTATACACATTTTCATTTATAAAATGAAAAGGTGGATAAAATGTTTTAAATTGACAAAATTACCTCTTAACCTTTAAAAAGACTATTTATTACTTTTTCGTACACATAAGTTGTAGACAAATAAGAGATGGATGGAATGTTTTAAACTTACCAAATAAAGGATACGAATGAAATTACGTGTAGGCAAAACAAAAAAAAAATTAATTAAATAAATATTTTCAAAATACAAGGAGTTATTTTCCCAACATGAAACATTTCACCCACCTCCTATTTATCTATATAACTCAAGTGCATGAAAAATTGCATAATTGAAATAAAAGAAGGTAAGCGTAATTTTGTCAAGTTTAAAAGATTATGTCGACCTATGCTAATTTGTTAATGACCCTTTTTCAAAAATTTTTGAAAATTAACTCATTTATTATTATTATTATTATTCAAAATCACCAATTTTGCTAGAAATAGCCCAAAATATATGCACACAAATATTATGTACATATATACTGCAATGATGTCCAGCTAAAGTTACGATAATTTGATGATTTTCATACAAAAAGCTCGTGCAATTAATTGCATGTGAATTAAACGAGCTAGCCAATGCAGGGGCCATCACACATTACAATTTTTAGTCAAATTATAAAAATAAACTAACTTCTAAGTTGCCTGCAATAATGCGAACAAACATGCTAGTAATTTATGATAAAATACACTGATGTTCGATCATGAGCATATTTAAACAGGGTTTGGTCCATTTTTTTTTTCCGTTAGTGATCTAAGATCCAGGAAAATGTTAATCCTACTTATTAATTACTCTCTCATTACCATTTTAATAATTTTGTATTTATTTTTAATTCGCCCCGGTATATGGTTCCGCTTTTATTTTAGAAAAATAGTTTAAAAAAATTAATTTACTAATATGGCTTCATTTATTATATTAATTCAATTACTCTATCTATCATGAATTATACAAAATAAATAATATTAATAGATGATATATTATAAAAAGTAAAAAAAAAAATCTTAAATTCAGCAATATTAATTAATATTTTTTAATTATTGTCAGCAACAGATAACACTGTTAAAATGGGACCCAGTAACTATTGTGCATCTAAAAACTGGTTAATTACAGCAATGCTTCCCATTGTCTTAACAAACAATCTATCAGGCCATTCACTTTCAATTTAACAGTAATGATTCCCATGTTTTACAAATGCGACATATTTGGTCCTTATCATGGGGCAACGATATGAAAACCAAATCAATTGACCCTTGTGTGATTTTTTCCCGATAAATTAGTCTTTTTATAAAGATTTATGCTGAAACATGTTCTACAACCTTGATACGAATTTCGAAATTAGAAAAAAACTATAAAAATGATTAACTCTGCAATTTCTACGAATCAAATAAAAATTTAATCCAAACGATGGATAGCATTATCGTAATTCATGCTTTACAGTATTAACCAAAAAGACCCATTATATACATTTGATGCAGAAAGTTTAATACCTCCAACTCACTTGTAGGTTGGTCGAGCCTAACAAGTTTATGTTGGAATATGTTCCTACCATAACCTGGATACCAATTTTGAAAGTATTAAACTATAATGGTTCCAAATGAAAAAAGGACCAAATCTTATTTCATCTGGGGACCAAAACAAAATCCATCCTTTCTAGATATTTTAATTGAAACTATAGCCAGGGATCAAATAGGAATTTATCTAAACAATCACAATACTTACCTGTCACATGTGAGTTGATCTATAATATATTTCATTGACAATTTTAATCCCTCATAATCGTAATAAGATTTATGCTGGAATAAGATTTATAACCATTCATTATTATTTACATAATATGACCCATCATTATCGTAATAAGAGGTCAAATAAAATATGACAACTAGGAGTCATGCATATACATATGATCTCTCAAATGAAATATGACCCCTCGTTATCATAATACGATTCATTTCACCCCCTCATTGTTCCATAGTATATTTCCATTCGTTACTGTTTCAAAATTTATCTCTGTAGGTTTGAAGACTGATTTGTTGTGCCTTATTTGATGCTTTTATTCCCCGTGAAATGAGGCATTGACCCTCTTTTTGTAGCGTTTGAGGAATAGTAAGTAAGGCAACGAAATATGTTTTTGGCATATTTATTTGATTT
>MKEJ01075035.1:0-11580 GCA_001753735.1 Embelia ribes
TGGTTCCCATTAAAGATTGTTGTCAATCAGTACATCTGACATCACGTAAAATTAAATTAATACAGATGTCTGTGCCTAGTAAGGTTAAGGGTTTTAAAGCAATTTGAGCTAACCCTATGTGCACATATTTATATTTTTTATAATAAGGTATGAGATCTGCAACATGAAATAAGTTATGTGTCTCATCCTGATATTGTAAAATAATATTGACTTTAACAATTTTAATAATGGTTTGAGATGTGAAATCCAACTTTCCAATTTTATAAATATGTTTTGGTTTAACTTCGGGTATTGTCAATTTATCAAGTTTATATTGGACTTGTTCATATTCTACAAGTTCTGCATTTACAGCTAATCCAGATGATGATATAGATGAAGAAATAGATAAATCGCTCATAATAAATTTCAAATTGGATCATATAATTTTAATCTAAACAGATAATATATACCATATTTTTCAAATAAACTTGGCTTTGATACCATGGAGAGGTGTGCAAAATTTCATACCTATCATAAGCTCCATCTGAGTCAATACTAGCCAATGGGAAAATGGTCTTTTAAACGGCTTCCTGCCAAAAACACAGCCCAACCACGGCGACGTACAACTTTAGATTTGAAGTTTCTTATGATAGACCATCCATCTACACAGTTTTCAAGTATACCGCCAAGATTATTTTTAACACATGATTTTATATAATATAGATAGATTAAACTTATATGATCCTCATATGAACTGAATAAAGAAAAACTTAAACAAACAAACGTTTATTGAAATGTTGGAACTTATAGATTTATTGAAGTCCTCAGTAGGAGGTAGGAATTACAAGCATAAAAAGAGAGGGGATAGTTGAGATATTACAAAGGAGAGAAAGAGAGAGCTTTTTTGAAAGATAATTGAAACACACTCCTAACATACATATATATACAACAATTTCGGGCAGAATACTGAAACTGGCTGACTGAACAGTTCCGATTGCTACTGACTGAACAATGAAAAGCTTCAATAATTGATTGTTACTGTTGAGAAGCGTCCTGATAATGCGTCATCCATGACTTCAATGGTGATGATTCTGATGATATGACTAAATTTTATTTTTATCCTTATTCTTAGTCACCTTTTTAACTAAAATGTCTGCGAATTCATCCCAATAATCTTCAATGGAGGCATCATCATCCTTGTTAGGATCCTGAGATTCCTTTGCTAGAATAGGAGTTTCTGCTGAATGCATATGCATCATCCTTATTTGATAATTGGGCTTTTTTGGCCTCAATAAATTGAGTTTTTATGTATTCCATACTTTGGGTTATAATCTCTTATTCTGATAAATTTGGATCCCGTTCCTTTAATTTCTTTATTAGTTCAGTAAATGGATTTACTGCTAATTGAGATTTCAGTTTGAAGGCAATCATAGCCTTAGCGTGTTGGATTATTTCTTCAATCATTTTATTCTGATTATTGTCTAGACCTTTCCACAATTTAAAATAATAAGTCCTCTTTAAACAAAATCTATCTTTTCTGGTCTAATCGGAAATGACAAGTAGAAAGAAAACTCTAAGTAGTACTAGGGCCCGATAGCATATAATTTCGGGCCAAAGTCTTCCACAAGGTGCTTTGTCGAGACCTCTTGATCCTATCATATTTATGTGTGCAATATTAGCTAGATTATCATAATCGTTTCCAAAATCTTCTTCTACGAAAAGTTTTATGTACTATTTTTCTATTTAACGTGAGATAGGGGTTAATGGGGAAACCAACTCAATAAGATAGGGGTAAATTGACTCAATACAAGAATTTTTGTATAGAAGAATTTTTTTAATGATAAATAATTCAATATTAAGAAGAATTTACTATAATTATTATTAAATAAAGAAATATTATTTGTAATTTATCCTAAAATTATAATAATTTATCCTGAAAACACAATAATTTTTGTAAAAACCTATTCCTATGTCGAGAGGACTTCCAAGTCTACGAAGACCATTACAGAGGTCATTATCGAAGTGCCGTGCGATAAAAGGGTAGAGTTAGGATTAGAATAAATTGTCAATTAATCTATGCAATTAATTAATATTTCTTGCAAGTATAGAATTGAGGGTCTTGAAAAATTATTATATAGTGAGATCAAGTCCAATTATTTTTAAGTTAATTTTATCCTTGTACATGATTGTAATATTGTTTCAGTATTGTTTTTCAAAAATAACATAGGTCACGGATTCAAGCTCTAGGGTAAATAACAAATTTATGTAACATTAGCCTTAGTAGTAACAATTTACTAAATTGCAGAAGATTTTATTCCTCTATTGTTTTTATTTTTTTTAACGTAGGTTTATCATGCAAATAATTTGTAACTTCAATGATCTCTGCCTGACCCACCTTCTTTTATGTTGTCTATCCTTTTTTCTTTTGGAACCAACTCACGTGAATGAAAACAAATTCTTTTCCAGAAAAAGGGAAAAAGAAAATCAAAAAACATTTTATACTTTTTAGTAATTCCGTTTAAAATAACGTGCATACGAGCCCTTGCGCTTCACGAGCAGCACACCATCTCAAAAATGGCATGCAAGTAAGTGCTTAAAAGAATAATCATAATTCTACAAGTGAACATCCGCGTGGTACATTGTCAAGAGCAAATTCATTTCGCATTTCACATGTCGACAAATCAATTGTTGATCGGACTCTTATTTGTTCACCGATTAAATCAAATTTTCAATACAATTTTTTTTTTAAATTAGACTGCATTCAACTGGTTTGCACTTGAGCTGAGTTTTTGTTGTAATTTGACTTAAAAATTTTAAAATTTTAAACTGGATGCATGAAAAAACTAAAATTTTTATTAAAAGTTTCAACCAAACAAACACTAAATCAACATTCTAATTTTTATGACCAAAAAACATGAGTACCCAAGACAATTTTCTGTTGAAGGTAAGTACCCAAAGCATTAAAAAGAGAGAGGAGCACATGAGTTTTAGAAATGCTACAAGTTTACTTCTCTATCACTTCTATTTAATCTATTAATTTTCGAACTATAAGTGCAATTTACAATGACGAGAACAAACGGTAAAACAAATGATGGAAGCTACAAAATCCTGCAATTTCAATAGAAGCAAGTAGATTGGTGGTTCGTTTAAACCATGACTACAGTTTTCTTTCCAAAATCACGAAAACTAACATTTTGTATCAAATTTGAATCTCGCGAAATGAAAAATAAAATAAAATAAAATAAAATAATAACAATAATAAATCTCGCAAAGCATATACACCGCATAATGCATGGTTTACGCACTAGTTCTTCTTAGTTCTTCTACCATAAGCAAGGCATTAACTTATTTTTCCTAGGGGGGCATTTCTTTGCTAGCTGTCCATACCGAGACAACAAAAGTTACGCTGCTAACACTAGTGTGGCTCGCACTATATAATCAAGGATGGATCAAGAATTGTTCGCTGAGGAGATCAAGAACTACATAATTATAGTGTAAAATAGTATACAACACATAATTCTCCTACAACTTTAGCCTATTTCGCATGAGGGTTAATAATTACACACATTTTACTAACAAACTCTATGATGACTATTTTCCAAACTGAAATCATTTACAAGTAGCTTCCACAGCTAAACTTTTGGTTGCTCCATAACAAGGGTTGCCAACCGTATTGACCGAGACTCTGATGCTGCAACTTTTCTTCCGAATGCAAGCCTAGGAAAAAAAGCATGGTTCTTAATGAAAACCATAATCAGTTTGGTGCCGATCGGTGTCTTTTGAGTAAAGAATATAAAAATAAAAATCTTGAAAAAACACATTTTCACCATTGGATAGTTCCCATAAAGCAGAACAATAAATAAACACAGAACAAGAAAATGAAACCAAAGAAAACATTTGTTTAAAAAACCACCTCTGAAAAAATGGATGTTGCATTGGTTCTACTGCGAGTGCCATGGCTAAAGCTGCCACAAGTCCCTTGAGGATTTCCAAAGCTGGCAAACTTGATAGAAGAGATGACTCGGTTAGGAGAAGGGCATTCATGAAATAGGACTGAATTTGTTTCCTTTCTTTTGTTTTGGATTCCATGTATCTACAGGTTGTGGGTAATCCTCAGAGACAAATACGCAAACACTATCTATCCGTCTCTTGGCAATTTTTATCTTTGTCGGATCACCACCCATTTCCTCAAAAACAACTAAGGGGTTTCTGCTTTGTTTTAGCCACGACCGTGGCACATGGTAGCTGCAAGTTCAGAAAGTACAAAAATCAAACAACTTACTAGAATTTCAATCACTAGATTTAGTATAGAATTTAATTTCCATTTACGCTGGCATAAATTTCTTTTCACGCCAGTGGGCTGAATGTACAGCACTTAGTGTAAAGATTGTACCCTCCAAAGTGTATATGGGCATCTGTCATGCATCCAAACCCACTGATAAAAAGAAAAATTTACACCAAAGGTGGATGAGAATTGAACTCTTTGCAATTCAGGTGACAAAGTGTAACAAAAAAATTGCAACTGTTGTGTTGCTTGGCCGCAATTCCGAAGGCATTTGAACGGAATATATAAGCCTTTGTAATCACATGTATCCATGCAACCAGAAGAGGGGACTATGTAATTTTGCCAGTAACGTCCAATGCTTTGTTCATTTATCCAAACCATCCCCTAGCCCAGCCCTGTGAGGTCCAACGCACCGGGTCTGCGCCAGAAGGAGCGTTAAATGTTGTCTGCACGAGTAAATGCTAAATAATCACAATTCTTTGACTAGGTCACTTAATATTGCCTCCCAATCAAAAGAAAAAAAGAAGAAAAACCAAAAAAGAGGATCAATCATTACTACGTAAAAAAAGTTTTGTCTTGGGAACTTGGCCCTTTCCTGAATCAAAATACAAGGAGTTGATATCCAAACAGAAGTTTTTCCATCAAAAAAGGAAAAGATGTAGCAACGCTTATTTTCAAGTTTTGTAGTCTCATAATGGCTACTTACAAAAGATTGATCTTCATTCTCCGGTGGAGACCAAGAAGAGTTGAAGTCGACTGACATAACAATAAGTAGCAAAATAATGACGAAACATTCACAGTTTAGTAGATTCAATGGACATGCGAGTAAAGTCTAGGGTTTCTATTTTGTTAGATTTTAAGAAAATCCCCTGTTTGTAGTTTCATTCTTGTATCGACTGTTCAAGAACTGGAAACATAAAACTTGACAATTGTTTTTCTGAGAGGAAACATTCAAGCACGTTTCCGGTACTGTTTCTAAATTCAAAACGAGAAACTGGTTCTTCCTCAAGTTAATTGGACGAAAATTGATTACAAATACTAATTATATACCTTGTACCAGGTCAATGGTTGGTTCTGGGTTAAGGCTTGGCCAGATGACCAAATTGAAGGACCTTGATCTCCACTAGAGAGGGCTAGTTCTTCACCTTTTAGTCCAATCTGCACAAGAAAAGACAGAAAAAGGAAACTGTGATTATTGTGGCAAATAATTGCTTTTTCACATGATGTCATTCCCATTAATAATATCCATTTTTCCTTTAACATGTAATATGCCTATGTACTGTGAAACTAGAACAACTTTTACCTGATTTCTCCACATCTGCGTAGTGAGATCAAGAGAGCCGCTGTCATTTGCAGCATGTAGTTTCACTGGGCCAACAAGACCCGGGGGTCATGATTCAAAGTGTGCTCCATGGTTCTGAATAGTGTTATTTAGTTTCGTTAGACCATCAAAGATAGGAAATTAGTTTTGTATTCGAGAGTGTTGCTGCTTTTTTTAGGTGCTCATAGAAGCAGCCTGGGTTGTGTTGAAAACATGTTCTATAATTGCTACTCGGACATTCTTAACTACTTGTCAACCAAATGCTTTTGGCAGCAGCTTCTACAACTTTAAAGAAGAAACTATCAGAAGCACTTTTCAAGGAGCAGAGACAACACCAAATTAAACCTTAATCCATGGAAACTGAGATCGCAGTCAAAATGTCAAACCTGAAGTCCCACTGTATAACTCAAGAGATCTATATTGTTCTTTCCTTTGGCAAGTGTGATGGGAAAGTCAATCGAAAGTTTAAAATTTTTGTTGGTTCCAGCTCTACTCCCTACAAAACTTAAAATTTATTTCCATTAACCAATATTTTGTAAACAAAGAGGAAAGGAAACCAAAATAGAGATTACTTGGAGTTGTAGATTGAGAGATATGACCAAAATACTAAGCAATATCAAGTTGTGAATTTTCCAGCTTTAATCCAATTTCACACTTAACGACTTGGAGTTGTAATTTGCCTTAAATATGAACTTTTGAACTTTTTAAAACTGAAATAACATACCGATCTCTCCAAGGATATTATTCTCATAAAAATGAACTACAGTGTGAGCATGAGTCTAATGAAATTGTTTTGATCCAATTGAATGTCTGTTATCATCAAATCGAGATTAAAATCATGTAGGGCAACACTATCACCTCACCTGCGAGTTTTCCATTGACAAAAACAAGAAGGGCATGGCCATTAGATTCCACATGAAGAGTTGTTTGAGATACATCTTGAAGAAACAGCTCATTGCCTTGGATGCTGGTACTGGAAAGGTATTCATGTATTGTCAGAATAATCCTTTATTGGCAAAAGGAATGAACACGAATTGCAAACACATACAAGCTTTTCGCAATGAGTAAAATTGAAACGAACAAATTACCTGAGTACCAAAGATAGTCAAATTTATCAAAAGTAGTGCCTATTTGCTCTACTAACTTGGGTTGCGCAAAGGCTTTGTCACTTGAGATACCAACCTGGTCACTAAACTAATTCCAGCTCTGAAATGCTTGAGAAGCGTGCACACTATTGTTATTATTATTATTATTGTTATTATCAGATGACTGACCAATAAACTTGGCTTTTGCAGACAGAATTGACCTTTTAGCAGGAAAACGTACATTATATTAGCTTGTGTTTAAGCGAAACTTTTGGAATAGAATTTAAAGTGTAATTATGGAAGAATCAGCTACCTTTGCAGTGTTAAGAACTAGTTTCGCAATCGGGTAAGATGCTCATGGACCATGCTGGTAAATGATACGTATGGTTATTAAAGTTCACATACGCGTCAGATTGGACATTTGCATTGGCAAGAAAAGCTGCACACAAGCCTGAGTTCGTTTCATATACAGAGGCCCGCAATAGAAAATATAAATTTGGGATTTTAATAGAACACTGCAACAGTTGAGATCACTTGTTCATCCAGAAGTACAATATCAGTATAGAGAAGTCACTCGTTGTAACCTAGATCTAAACATGGTCATTGGTTAAAAAACGAATCAAAGGTCTAAATTTGATTATCATAATTGCTCCATATTCAACCTCTTATGAAATTGATATTAGTGGTGTTTAAAACTAACTTGAATTTCTATAAATTAGAACCATGCACACCTCCATTGCGACTTGTGGGTAACGGGTTCATTCCGTTGGAAACAAACTCTTTAGAATCAAGGATAAGGTTGCGTACATCAGACCCTTCCGAACCCCGCAATGCGGTAGCTTTGTGCATTGGGTCGTCCATAATAAAAAAAAGGTCCAAATCTAATAGACCAAATGCCTAAGGCGGCATATAAATCGCATAAAAGGGTCAAAACTAAACAATACTTTACCAATTGGCCTAAACAACCTAAGCTTACATATCCAAAGGGCAAAGACAGGAGTATTCAACTAAAAAGGTTCAATATCCTAACTAAAACAGGAACCAGAACAAGTGCCAAATTAAGTCATTATTGGCAAAAAGGTTCGGAAAAGTAAACATAACTACCTAATCTTTAAAAGAAACCAAGCAACGGATGGCAACAATCTCATTGAGTTAAACTTTTTCCCAAAATTAGCACTCTGATACAAAGTTATCCTTGATATTTGAAAACCAACTTTTGGAGATCCTCCTAGAAAGAAAGATATTCGAAAATATATTGCCACGTGAACCTTTAAATAGACATTATTTATCAAACAGGAAGAGTAGGCCCTCGTTTGGCCCCTTTGATCATTCACGTAAGCTACCAGTATAATGAAGAAACATAAGAAATAAAAACCATCTAGTGTAATTGAAGAATCAAAGGAAACCTGAAGATGAAGACGAAAGCTATGGTAGGATTACCTCCAAATTTTTTCTAAGAGGAGTCATCGCAGGATTGGTAGCCACAATTGCTGGCTCACAAAGCTTTATGGTCTTATGAAGATCTTTCAAGTGTCCCCACATAGGTTGGTTTACGAGTTCTGCACGAATTTAAAAACAGAATATTAGTTTTGACCATTGAGTACTATATATCCGATGCTTACAACAGTAGACAGCAACAATATATACAACAGTGTGGTCAGAAACTCATACCATATTCATCAATAGGAGCACCATAGTCATAACTTGTGGGAATGAAGGGTCCACCACTAGTCCGTCCAAAGTTAGTCCCACCATGATACTGGAGATAATTCGAAAACAAAATTATATCAGTGTTTAGGGCAGAATCTAGCTGATTCGCTCAGAATAGTATAATTAGAAACCTACCATATTATAGTTTGACATGGTCCCTCTTCATTGAAAAAAGCGAGCCACACCAAATGGTCCTCAGTGGGTCTGTAGGGTACTGCATTGACCCAATAGGTATTCCTAATAGTATGGACAAGTGTAGTGGTTACAAAAGAAGCATCAATGTGATTTAAGCCAATAAACTAAGCATAGTTCAAGAGATCTCACCATCCGCTCCAGCACTCCTTCCAAATCTTTCGTTTGTTGCGAGGATAATAGGTGCATTGGTCACAGTAGTATCCATTGCAGGTACCAATCTGTAATATTAGAGACGATATTTTTCAAATGAAAAAAATTGAATTGAGTAAATAAAGTGTAAGATTATACAACTCACCATAGGATAAGGAGCATCTGGTTGCTGGCACATGACCCAGAGCACTCCTGTCCTTAATGAATTGGCCATATTCGGAGCCCATTCAATGTAAGGTTTTGCTCCAGCTCCATAGCCTCCTTGAATGTCTCCACATTCATTTTCAATCTAATAATAAGTTAAACATTACCCTTAACCAAATTTCCTCATGAAAAGGAAAAGGAACGAGTTCATTTTAGGGAGATCAAAACTTTTCATGGATTCACGCAAAATCACACTTTTCATATAAGTATATTCATTTTTTGTCTTGAAAGTTTAATCTCAATGAATCGTTAGTTATATAATAGCACAAACGTCAAACTAGGTAAGATTGGAAATTTATAACCTGCAGTCGTATGTCAAGGAAAAGTAATTTCTATGCTGATCCACAAAACGACAATTTCACATTGTAGACTATCAACATTACTTTGGAGATCAGGGACTCAAACCCGAGATAAGATGATTGGTCTGCCTTGGCAAATAAGTTTTCCTTTTATATCATATTCACCGTGAGGATAGTGAAACGCTACATTTCTGCCTAGCACTCATAGAAGACACTCAAAAAAAAGTATTCAGAAGTTATACCTTGAATGTCTCATTGTTGGTTCGAAACTCAATATGCGGTAGGAAATGCAACCAAACCGGAAAACAACTGTCAGGAAGATGCAGAAGAAAATCCTGATTCAGATAAATTACAAATTTACGAGTATATTGTACCGGAAAGAACATGAAACATTTACCCAAAGTTCCATTCAGAGCAGATGTAAGGACCAATGCGAAGAAAAGCATATAAACCAGCTTCCGCAACCAATTTTATGAAATGAACTAAATCCTTTTGTCCCGCAAAATCATACTGTACATACAAACACATGGCAGATGTTAACAACTGCAAGTCATTGGAGCG
Organism: Embelia ribes; assembly: GCA_001753735.1. Taxonomy (NCBI): domain Eukaryota; kingdom Viridiplantae; phylum Streptophyta; class Magnoliopsida; order Ericales; family Primulaceae; genus Embelia; species Embelia ribes. Next base: position 9,790 of record MKEJ01075035.1, read on the forward strand.
CTCTCTTACAAGTCTCTGTCTTTTAGAGACATAACTAGTATTTTATTTGCTTAGAAAATTTGCAATAAGAAAGTCTTGTGATTATCAGCCAAAGACTTCATATGAACTCAAAATGCATTCTTGATATGAAAAATAGTATGAAATGAGTTCCTATTGATTTCTGTTTTTCAATAACAAGTTGTACCATGATTAATCAGAAAAACTAGTGATCTGCCTCCATCATGAAGACGGTCGCTGGCATCCACATAAAATATCACGTGAATCAGACATGGCGATCTGGGAGCAAATTAGTTCATTTAATTCCCCATTTCTTTGATATTTTTTCGTGCTGTTCACGAGCCAAATCCATTAAAAAATTTATATTTTATGATCTAAAAATTACTATTAAATTTATGAAGACCAATGGAAATTTAATTAATAAAAAAAAATCCATTAGCGAAATTTCTGCTTCTTGATCTCTAGATGCTTTGAATTTCTCATTTTTTAAAAAATAGATTCATTTGTCAAGCAAAAAATTCTCGGAGGATTGAGCTTGCATTGGTCTACATTAACACCAAGGCACTTAGAATATCTTTTTCGCAATAATGTTAAGTCAATTGCAAAGCAATGTTTCCACTGAGGAGTTCTTTAGACCAGTACGTTTGTCTAAACACAAGTTCACAGTTGAGCCAAATTAGCAGCTCACAAGTGGACATGACAATTATTAGTCATTACACAACCAAGTAAATTAAAAATACGAAAATAGAAAAGAAGACCTTGTTAAAGTATATCAAATCGGGAATTAAATGTTATAATAAATTATTTATATTTAATTTCTTAATTTTTGTTACTGAGGTTTTTAATGAAAAGTGTATAGACTATAATATGATATACCATGGTCAAATTAGATTTATTAAAAAAATATTTATTAATTATTAATTATTAATTTGACTCTATCCACTTATACGCACTCTTACTATTCGGTATTTTAATGGGAAATGCATGATTTTCAATATAAGAATCTTAATGAGATAGTGTAACTAATTATCAGAAAACTGGTTTAGACTTAAAAAAATGTTTTTGAAACCGTTTCCAATATACAAACTATTTGTTTTCTAAACTCGTAATGGAAACTCGTTACTTAAAAAAAAAAAAATCTACTTGAAAACTTTAATAATAAAAAATAAATCATATATAATTATTTTCTATAATATAATAGTGATATTATAATGCTATAAGTATGTATTTTAGAATATATATCCATTCTTCGTTATTACATATATATTTTTTATGCAATGATTAATTTGCAAGTAGTTGTATATTATTTTTCTTACTATTTATAATATAATCGCTTTCATTTCCATTATACAGTAAAATCTCCATAAATTAATACTCCATAAATTAATAACCTCTCTAAAATAATATTTTTTTTCTTGTCCCAACTTGGGTCAGTTTACAAAATTAGTAATTTTGATAAATTAATAAGATAATAATTTTGTAACGTCCCAAAAATTTCGATTAAATTTTTTATTTTCAATAATATTATATATCCAATTATAATATTATTATTGCATTTATGGTGAGGCTATAATGAGGTGTTGTAGTTGTTATGTGAAGACATATGGTATATCGGATTAGTTCTATTAAATATGCTAAGTGTTGAATTCGTATTTAGATACCCATTAGTGAATTGCGAGTTCTTGTGAGTCATATGTTGAGATATATGTATATTGCATTGGAGAATAAATGCATATTGGCCTGTGGTATTGTGAGTATCATTGGTTAATAAATTGTGAGTATTGTTATCATGAG
>MKEJ01075038.1:0-11677 GCA_001753735.1 Embelia ribes
AAAATTTCTGTTCTTTTCAGTTCATTATTATTGTAAATCATATTCAGAAATTATTATTTAATTAAATTAGATGCAATATATATAATGTCAATAAATGCTACAAATGTACTACGAATGTCAACAAATGCTACAAAGGAAATGAGTGTCAACTACAAAGGAAATGAGTATCAACAAACTACGAAGGTACTACGAATGAAGTGAATGCCTAAGAACCATGAATCTTGACTACGAAACACGATTATGAATAATGACTACAAATGACTACTACAAACTATAACTTTGACCCTGACTACGACTCAGGATGAAAGTTGGGACTAGTATCTCTATGAAGGTTTTGGGCTACTACGAATGCCCTTACTATGACCCGCCACTCGAAGTATGATACAATCATAGCATGACATACTGAGTTATCAAGTCATTCCTATGCTCAAGTATCCCGGCTCTCACAGTAAATCTGTAGGTCCTGCTTAATCCACTATTTTTGAAGGGTAAAATCCCCGAAGTTTTAGTTTAACAAAAGTCGATATAAATCCCGACTATGATAAAGATGCATATTATTCATGATATTAATGTTTTTCAAAATTTCACGAAGGGAATGCTTTTTATTCTATGATAAGCATGCTTTTAAAATCCACCAAATCTTCAACGATACTATGATATTTTCCACAAAAAGTCCCAAAAGGGTACTACGATGTTTTCCACAAAAAATTCCTGAAGGGTATTGTAATACACAAATTTCGAATGTCTATAAATCAAGACTAGAAAATGATGCGACAAATATAATTTTCATTAATTTAATATAATGTAAGTACAATGTTCAATAGTGTACAATGATGAAAATTAGTAATTTGATTCTTCACTTTATACAACTTTGAAATTCCATAGTTTCTTCTTGAATTTGAAAAACTTGATTAGAAAAACACTTGATTTGCTACTTTATATACCTTTTGCAGATCGACTGTTGAATTTTGTTTGAAAAGGTAGATCTACGGCTTGAAAGTTTCTTGTAGAAGTTCAAGTTTGATGAACACTCGATTCATGACTTTAAAGGCTTCTTGCGGATCGAATAGTAGACTTTGATTTGAACTTGAGCAGTTGATCTTCGGATTGCTTGAACTTGGAGCGAAAATTCATCGGCGGCTCGATGCTTGTTGGAAGAGCTTTTGCTTCTCTCTATCTTTCCGAAACTCTAAATTTGTGATTTTTAAATAAAAGGAAGGCCTCCTATTTAGAGGGGTTTGGAGACAACCACTTTATCGAAATGCCCTTGCATTCTTACGTATTTACGATAAGAGAAATTACATAATTGCCATTGAAAAGAAAATTACCAAAATAACATTTTTTTAATTAAATTTAATGTTGTATGAAATTTATAGAAAGTGTTAATAATATAAAATTAACAAATATATCTAATTTTAAATATTAGTTAAAATATAGGATAAAGTTTAAATGAGTATTTAACTATTATAAAACTCTTACCAAAAATTGGATTAGTTTGAAAGGTCAAATGGTCAAACGTATCATTTTATTACATGTGACCATTCTAATATAACTATTCTAATAAGTCAATTCATGTAAATTTTAGCCGAGCCACTGAGACGAGACAAGTGTAAAAGATTTTTTTAGTGTCTAGGGGCGTATCCAAAACGACAGGGAAACCCTTGTTCCGATAAGGAAATTATTTCATACTATTCCTCTAGCAGTGTCTTATTTGCTTTACATGGTACGAGTTTGCTGGCTCGCATTTTTGTATTTAGCAACATCAAACTATATTTTTGGGAAATTGTTTTCGATGACAGTTCTTTAAAACTTTATGAAGACACCCCAAAGAGTTGTTTTCGTTATTGTACATTAATAGGAACAATTTGTAGGCTATGAAATAGTCAAAGTTCTATTCTTTTTCACTTATCAGTCCAAGAACAAATAAAAGTGGTTCCAAAAACAGTGCTTTAATAGTTCAAATCAGGAGAAACATGCTTATTTTTTGTGATATACTACTGTTTATATTTCAACATATTTATACGCTTCTTGTTTTTTAAAGCTAGCATCAATGGAATCCATACGTGGTGTAAGTGCTCCTCTCTAAGGGGAAAACACTCATATTCTGTCATTTGCAGGTATGTTTTTCCCTTTTCTATCCTTTTCCCCCCAAAATTTATTTTTTCTGTTTATCCTCAATTCCATTGAGGTTTTTAACAACGATTTTAGCTTGGAAGTTTCTACAAAAAAGCCGTGGAGAAATTGAAAGGTGCTCCAAATATGTATATTACGTTTTGAGATGAAAAATCACAAACTTGAGGACCAACCTTACTGATGTGTAGGAATTCATGTGCTATGGAATTCAATAACTACTACTTACATAGTATATGCCGATTATCCAAATCGTTTTATCTCAAAGCCTGATGTCCCTAAAATAGCGTTAAGGTCTCGTGTTCTCTAATATTTTTGTATGGTAATTAGGGTGGCAATAATTATATTGGGGGCATTGGTGGCATGAGCTCGGGACGCTTGCAGTTACGCTGTTGTGTCTTTATCAAACATCTGTACGGCAATATATCTTTCTTCTGTAGCCCGTATTGGTAATAAACGTGTCTATATGCACACATTTCAGTTTTATTATTTTCCGCCTCAAAATTTACTGTGTGGGAAATAATATATTCAACTATTATTTGCATGTCAACTTGTTGGCGTATAAATATTTTATTAATGTTTTTTTTTTTTTCCTATCTTTGCTAATTAGTGTACAGCTATACTAGTTTGTTAGGAGATATAGGAGTTAGTTTTTATCTTACTTTTAAATTACAACTGATCCTGGAATTAGGTTTTTGTTATTATCTTGTTGCTCTTGTTTTCTACATAAACAAGGCACATTTGGGGTGAATAAGGCAAGTTATTGCAGTGTTTAAAGGCTGCTCTTCTTTTTGTTCATGGTATCAAAGCAAAAGAAAAGTTGAGAGTAGTCATGGTCAAAGCGGCCTTTACAAGCACAAGCAGGAGTGATGGCGAAGAGGAGACCTCGGTCACCACTCAGCCACATCCTACAATTGTGTCCACTGCATACTTCGAGTCCTCAACACTCCAACTCACTGCACATAAACTAAATGGAAAAAATTTCCATCAATTGTCAAGAGCAGTGCAAATGGTGATTAGAGGCAAAGGCAGAATCGGGTATTTGGATGGTTCTACAAAGAGACCCGACGAGGTTGATCCTTCTTACGCAGTATGGGATGCTCAAAACTCGATGGTGATGACATGTTTAGTAAACTCAATGGAACAAGATATTGGTGAGGCTTTACTACTCAACTGCAAAAGAGCTTTGGGGAGCAGTCAACTTGGCTTTTTCAGATTTGGAAAATGCAACACCAAGGCTTGAGTTTAGAAATAAATCACGGAACTTGAAACAAATGAATGTCATGCAGTACTTGAACAAATTGCTGAAAATTTAGCAAGAACTTGATCTCTTTATCACTTGTTTGTGGCATTGTACCGAGGATTATAATCAACATCGAAAGTGCTATTGGGTGATTGAATCTTTGATCTTTTAGATGATACAATTCTAACAGGTAATGATGTTTGCGAAGCATAGGCATTAAAGAAAAAGTTGTCTTTGGAGTTTGAAATTAAGGATCTTGGTCGGCTAAGGTACTTTTTGCGGAGGGAGGTTTCAAGAAACAAAAATGGAATTTTAGTCTCACAAAGGAAGTAATGTCCCGGACTTACTAAAGGAGACAGGAATGGTAGGATGCAAGCCTGCTGAAATTCCTACTGACACTCATGCTACCATCAAAGCAGAACAACGCTCAATTCCAGTTGATAGAGGGAGATATCAATGTCTAGTTGGGAGATTAATTTACCAATCCCACACTAGACCTGATATTGCATTCGCAGTATGTTGCGTTAGTCAATTCATGCATTCACCTTGTGAGGCATTCACCTTGCGAGGAACACACGGAAGCTGTGAATCGTATTTTGGAATATCTCAAGGGGACGACTGGCAAAGTTTTGTCTTTCAAGAAGAACCACAAGAGAGGAATAGCAATATGTACTGATTCAGAGTGGGCAGGTTCTAAAACTGATAGAAGGTCTACCGCAAGATATTGTAGCTATGTCTGGGACACGATGGTCACTTGGAGAAGTAAAAAACCAAGGGGTAGTAGCTAGAAGCAGTGCTGAGGCAGAATTAAGAGCAGTTGCACTTGGGGTTTGTGAAGAATTATGGATTAAAATGATCTTGGAAGAATTGAAGACGACAGTTAAAACTCGTCTTAAGATCTACTGTGACAACAAAGCAGCAATAAGCGTGTATTGTAATCCTGTACATCATGACAGATGTGGTGGTTGACATGCAATTTATTAAAGGAAAAATTGAAGACAATATTATTTGCATGATCTATGTTCCTGCTTCTAATCAAACAACAGATGTATTGACAAAAGAACTTGGAAGGCTTATTTTCGATAAACAAGTGAGCAAGCCGAGATTGTTAGATATTTACAACCCAGCTTGAGGGGGAGTGTTGGCGTATAATTTTATTATTAATGTTTTTGTTAACTATCTTTGCTAATAAGTTTTCAGTTGTTCTAGTTTGTTTGGAGATGTAGGAATTAGTTTTTCTTTCTTTTAAACTGTAACTGTTCCTGTATATCAGAAGAGAAAGGATCATTCCCTAGAAATTAGGGCTTTGTTATTTTCTGGTTGCCCTTGTTTTTTATATAATTTATGGTGAATAAAGCAAGTCATTGCAGTGTTTTAGGGATGCTCTTCTTTTTTGTTCACAACTTAATCTTCTCAGGAAAGTCGAGTGGTCTCAACAGCTTTGGCCTAATGTGGAGCAATGGTAAACAACTATCACCAATTTAGAATAATGTGGTTGCTGGTGAAATGTTATGGCCTCTATAAATAGATGAAGTAAGCCGTTTATCATTACGATTGAACTTTTTGAAGGTTTACTTTGTGGACCGATCTTGCTGTTTTGGACATTCGCCAAGGGCAACCTTGAGGTTACAATGAATTTTTCGCATCTGTTATCTCCCGGCTTTCAGGTAATTTTTTCTTTTGATTTCGACAATTGTAGCCTGCATCTGGTAATGATTTTGACAATAGTTTGAAAACGGGGAACAAGATTTAGAAATTTCTCCCAAACTCACTGCAGCTTTAGAGACCAAAAGAAACCTATTTTTCATGATTTTGACAATAGTTTGAAAAAGGGGAACAAGATTTAGAAATTTCTCCCAAACTCACTGCAGCTTTAGAGACCAAAAGAAAACCTCTTTTTCTCGTTCATATGTATTTTTGTGAAGGAAAATTGAATTGACATGAAAATGAAGACATTCTTAAACATTATGTTGAATCTCAGCCCAAAACCGATGAAAAAGCAAACGGAAAAAAATATAAATCGTGAGAATACAATTAAACTGTTCCTTTTCGAGTGTTATGCTTATTTGGTGCCATAATGAGTATTTTTGGCATTTATATATGAGATGCAACATGGCTTTTGTATGTTAATGGCCCTTTTTACTTTTGCTGATTGTTTCTAATTACAATTGCTCTTTTGCTAATGCTCTGCAGGCGGTGATGGTATTTTCTTGTATATTGGCTTTCTTATTGAATTACTGTGTGTTCTTAAACGCGACAACAAATTCAGCATTGACACAAACAATTTGCAATAACTTGATGGCCTGTAGCTCTGTCTCTGTCCTCCTTTTGCATGTTGTAGTTTGTCCATACTTGGAAAAACGTAAAAAAGAAATTATTTTGATATGATAAATCAACTATACTTAATAAAAACAATTGCAATATGTGGTTCAAAACGAATGGAGTTATTTCATAATTTTCAGGGACGTTAATGACGACGTTGCACTGCAAATTAGGAATGTAAAAACAGATCATGTATGGGCATTTTGCTTGAACTAAAGTTCTAGTACTTTTGCGATTTTTAAGCTGAAATTCATAATGTCCTAAGGAAATGGCATATCCATGATTGATGCAGGATCCTTTAACAATCGAACTCGGGTGGCTAGTTTTTGGAGGCCTGCCCTACAATTTGTTGAGCGCAAACCTAGGAAATTAATATATTTTTGATGTGCGCTAGATTATTTTCTCACAGAAATTAATATCCTCTCGTGATTTCAGTTGAACGTCATCAGCCAGATTCTCAGTTTTCTTGGGTTAATGCTCTATGCTTATTGTAAACTCAAAGAGAAGTAAGCGTTACAATAGGACAATCTCATGCTCTCAAGATTAAAGGTTTGGAAACCGAAGTTATGTTCACCCCTAAATCCACTTGGAGAGCTGCTAGAAACACTGCTGCTAGTTGGTCTATGGCATCCTATGTCAGGAATGTCATGCCGTATTTCAGCCTGTCGAAAGTCACAATCAGACTGTCAGACAATGCCGAATTTGTCAATGGATTGCCCAAATCTATTGACAGATTCGTTTTCAGCCAATTTTCAGCTGAAAAACAGAGGAAAGAGAGAGAGAGATTGGGGGAGGGAGGCGATGCTTTGCTGGTGGTGATGTGCGTGTGTGTTCGCCCTTCTTCCAATTATGAAATTTCTGAAGGTGTTTCGGATATTATTATTATTATTATTTTTAAATTGAGAAAAAAATTATTAACATTATTTTTAGGTAAAAAAATATTAATAGTAATCTGTCTTCAATTTAAAATAATTTGTTGTGAAATTACAACATTTTTTGTACATTAATGCAGTGTAAAAAGATTCTTGTATGGAGGGATACTTATTTGTATACATCATTTGTAATAAATTTTGAGTCAAATTATAAAAGAGATATTAATAAATGAATTTATTCTTATTAATTTTGTAGATATATCCAACCACAATATTTAATGTGGACATTGAAAAATAAAGAAGACATTAGATTCTTCAAAAGACAATAAATAGGGACAATTTATGAATTTAAAATTTAATTTTTAGAAATGGATTACATTTAGAACATCCCAAAATGTGAAGAATGAGTAAAATTTTGGGATGAATAAAGTGCTAGTTACATGTTCTTTACATTTCAATTGGGTGAATATTGGAGTTGTATTTTTTTTATTTTACTTTTATTATTTTTATTTTTATTGTTTCAACTCTTGCAAGTTGCATGATCCCACTTACATTGTACTTGGGTGCAGGAAATGATTTGCTTCTTGTGCCTCTTTAAAATAAAGTTTTTTTTTTTTTATATGTTGTGATAATTGTTGATGATAAATTTTCACTTAATATGTAAAGAAGAAAAGATAGCCGCAAAGTGTACTCAAACTCTTCGTTCTTCAAAGAATCAACTTCAAAATACGAGCTAAAGCTTGGATAATTTTTGTTCAAGCCAAGTTCGAATAGACCAAAACTCGACAAGGTTCCGTTATGCTTACTTCAATAGCACGCACTTAACAAATTACTTCGAAAGAAGTGTCAACATGGGATTTCGTTAGGTAAAAAATGAATAGACACTTTACACTTATATTGTAATTTCCCTGTTTTTCCTTGTTACACATGTACTACATTGTACCTAAATGTAATTGTACTTAGTTTGTTCCAGGTTATACTTGCACACGCACTGCCCTGTAATTTTTGGGATTTATCGGATGGGAAAAAATATAACCGAGTGTTTACACTTAAAAATGTCCTAAGTTATATAAATAAAAGAAACTAAAAGTATATTTGATTATGGAGTAACCTAAATAAAGGTTTTTAGCTAGTCTACGGTAACAATTGTTAATTATTTTGACCTAGAAAGGTTAATCAATCAATAGTATTGATTATAATTTTAAGCCAAAATTTTAATGGTTATATAATGTTATACACAGTTGTATTTATTATGTACATAATGGTAACACACACGTGTGATAATTGCAAACATAATAGACAGACAGGAGACACGTGACGTAACAAGGACCAAACATTGAATTGGCAGCAAAATAGTTTTATATCAGATTTAATAGCAACCATTGGATTAAGCCAAGAGAGATCAAAGATAGAAAAGAATTGTAGGATTTAAAAGAAGTTACATTAACAATTTTCTACAAAAGAGCATAAAATCATTCGAAGTAAAGGTCTAAAATCACTACAATATTTTGTTTATACCTGTGTAGTTTTGTAACCCTTTCAAACAAAGTTTACAATAAAATAATTTATTTGTTATGCCATTCGTCGTCAAACAAATCATGAGTCAGGTATTAAGAGCCTTACATCTTCACTTTCGTGAGTTGACAGAATCTCAATTTTATTAAAAATGGATAACACCGAGTGAAATTATTTATAAACTAATAGATTATTTTTGGTATTGTCCGCTAATTTTCTTACGAAAAGTACGTTGGTGCAAGAACTCAATGCCATTACCAACAATTTACCCTCCTATTAGTTAATTTTCGGCAAAGACAGTTACTGATAGTTTAAAAAAAATAATAAAAAAAACTAGAGTCAACTATTCTATTGACTACGTTATAAATTATAATTTCCGAGAAGATGAAAATATAAAATTTGGAGCAAAAATATTGCATATTCTACAACAATTAACTGTAGAATCAAACACTAAACATTGTGATAAAAGCAACTAATAATAAACAATTAGATCCTCGACATTATATCATTATGATAGATTTTAAACATATGCTATATTTTCTTTTATTGCTATTGGCTGCTACTTTAATGAAAGATAAGACCCTTGTCAATTTGTGGTCATAATTGAGGGAAGAAAGAACACCATCTCTCTCTCTCTCTCTCCCTCCTCCTCTCTCCACACAGCTTGACTCCATGGCTTCTTCATTCACCCTCCCACTCCTCCCCAAATCATCCTTCCTAGGCCAAACCCACATCCCGATCATCTCAGTTTCAACACTCTCCCCAAAACAACCCTCAACTTCAATATCAAAAGCCATTGCCAAGTTCAATCTATATGAAATCATGGGGGGCAGAGGCCTCTGCAATGGGGAACAAGGCTTACAACAAGAACTCGAGAAAACCGTAACCCCATCCCTTCCGCCCGCTCCCCTAGAAGACCAAGCAAAGTTGGGATCATCTACGGACAATACTATACCTGAAAATGCATTCGAAAAGGAGCTCCTAGGACTAACCGGCGGGTTCCCGGGTGGCGAAAAGGGTCTAAGAAGTTTCATCGAGAAAAATCCACCACCTCAGAAAACAGTTGCCAAAGATGTGAGCACGATCGAGATCGACCAGAGGTTCAAGAAGAAGATGAAAGCCCCAGAGTTGCCATTGTTGATGCCCGGCATGATTGCTTTGGTGAAAAACCGAAACAGCCCTTATTACATGTATTGCGGGATTGTGCAGAGAATAACAGATGGAAAAGCCGGTGTGCTATTTGAGGGGGGCAATTGGGATAGACTGATTACCTTTAAGTTGGATGAGCTCGAACGAAGAGAGAAAGGTCCCCCTATGGTTAGTCCAAGGTCTGTTGCACTTGAAACTCAGGTAAATAATAATACATAACGAAGGGTATTAGTAAATACATGCATATGCGTAGAAAACTATTTGTATTGAGTACGTAAGAAGCTTGCTCTTTTGAAAAAAAATTGATGTTTCCACTGAATTCCAATCACCAAATCATATCATCATTCACTAGGACGTCGATAAATCATATTGCAATACAACAAGAATATACTTCAATATTTGATTTCAGTATCGATGCTTCCACCGTCAATTGTAAAATCATTTAAAGATCTAAATTGAAATTGTATCACCCAAGAATAATCTTAGAAATGAATTAAGCTCGAAAAATTCTCACAGCTCTGAGGAAAGGATCAGATACAGCCTCCCAACTGCCAAAAAAGAAACATATATATTATAGTAATAAAAGCACAAATTTTTTAGCAAAGGATTAGCATGCATGGGATTACAATGCAGCACAAAGGCAGATCAGTGTTTTACTAATGCAGCACTTAATCGTCATAGACACTTTTTTTTTCATTACAAATGTTTCTTCTTATACTTGTATAATAAAAAACCTACAAGAAGTTGCCCATTAACCAAATTACAACTAGCCATGGGGTTATCATTGACGATAAAGGCTAGATACGTTTAACAAGTTTTTGTTGTTGAGAGAGGTTGGAATCAAACCAAAAAGAAGCACAATTGCCCCTCCGCTAAATAGAAACGGAAGTTACAAGATCACGTAATGGTGACCAATCACACCCTAAATAAAAAGTGGGTGGTATACAAGTTTAAACTTAACAACCGCAACTATATTCCGATGTGAGGCTAACACCATCAAGGAGGGTTGAAATTTTAATTAGAAAATTCTATAATAGCCACGTGTATTGCGTATTGAGGAGAAAAACAGTGCAAATGGTGCAACAAGAAGCAAGTTCTCTTCTTTGATCCATCTTTCAATTCTTGTATCAGTTCAATATTTTGATGCATCATTAAAAGTTCCAGCTAATTTATTACTTGGGCTAATGAAAAGCTACTTGCATTGCCTTAGCAGAATATGTTAAATGAATAAGCCTACTGTCAGCAAAGAATGTGATCCACATTTTTCACAAAAAAAATGCACACCACTATTTTTTCCTCTCTCTTATGTTCCAACCTTCAAATATTTTTTTGGTCTGCAGTTTAAGAACATAATTGAGCTTAATATTACAAAACTATAATAACACATGTGCAATAATAAAACATCAAAACTATATACAGTTACATGGTGTATCAGGTTTTAACATACCAAAATAGCATCAATCTCCTCCTGAGACATAGGTGTTCTTCTGAGTTGCGCACAAGCTTTTCCACCTAATGTCACATTAGAAGAGGCAGACCCTGAGAATAAGGTTGGCTGAGCATTGCTACTGGTATGTGTTACTTGAAGTTGGGGCCTCGAACCTGTATAAATATTGTCCAATTACTTTTGGAAAGTATACAAACATAGAGCATTCACACTAGCATTTCTCACTTAATTTCTAAATATAACTTTCTAGAAAGTCATTTTCATTACAGAATAGAAATTTACTATTTCCAGACTTTCTAAACAAACATTCGATGCAATTAAATTATCAACATATAAATATTTTAAAATTTTAAAACTATTTTCCGAATACGATTACGTGTGCTTTTTATTTTGGTGGGGAAAGTTCACTTTTCAATAGACAAAGTGTGAATTGTGATTTTCTCATTGGAGAAAGCCACTGTAGCAAGTTGCCAAGTTCTAGAAGATGTTCTAGAATAAAAAAAAAAAAAATGGATAGTTAACATTTGATTTCTCTTTCTTATTTGAGAAAGAGAAAGCCTCTTCAAAAACGCTAGTGTGAATGCTCTAAGCACATGATGTATGACCATGGAAAAGGCTATAAATTAGATCAATGCTGGGCAACAAACTCGAAGGCAGCAAAAGACTTAGGTCCTGTTTCTTCTATACATAGAGGGTATAGAGTTATTTCTGGCGAATGATGTTAACAAAACCGGGATGGAGTATCCTCGTGGGACCTACTCTTAAAAGTGCTAGCCACTGTCTTATGATTTTTACGTAGTATCACACCTTTCCACATAATTCTATACGTTTGTATGAGTTCGAGTATATAGTTTTGATAATTCGCTAGACCCAAAAAAGGCGCAAACATGTTACTCTTACTTGAACAGGTAAAATCAAAAACATATTCCATTTTGAACTAATAATACCCCTTCCCCTTGTATCTCTTTATAATACTCTGTTGTTGTTTTTAGGATAAGG
>MKEJ01075045.1:0-12812 GCA_001753735.1 Embelia ribes
ATTTTACATCTTATATTATTATATTATGATTTAAGTTTTAGTTTTAAAATTTATGTTATCCGTATTGAGCATTTAACTATAACAGGATATGCATATAAAATGTAATTGTTATGTATTCACGCCTTGTTTTATATATTAGTTATTTTTCACTTTTTTAATAATTTTATTCTTCATGTTCCATGTCATGGACTAAATAAAAAGAAAATTTTGGAAATACCAAAGATAAAAGGTGTTTAATTGAAACTAAGTATATGTTAAATATTCATATTTCATTAAAAAAAATTGAACCCAACCAGTTCATTACATGTGGCTACAAATTAGTGTATATATATATATATAAAGAATAATACTGCTAACCGAAGAGCTCGCAGGCATGGCGAATGCGATGGTGGGGCCAACAGAGGTTGGCGGGGAGCTCCAGAAGCTTCTTCCAGTACTCGGAGCCGATCGGGAACGACTTCTCCCCGATGAATGTTCCGACGAGGTACTCCGCCGCGTCCTCCGCCCTCGCTCCGCCGCCCCACCGCGGCGTCGACGGCACCGCCCCCATTTATCCAATTGAAGATTGATCGGAGTGTGATCAGAGAAGTTGGTTTAACAGCATTGCGGCGAGGGAGGGGGTGGGGGTTGGATCTGAAAGGAGGAGAGAGAGAAAGAGAGAGATTGAGAGAGAGAGAGAGAGAGATTAAATAGAAGTCGAAGTTTGAGAATGTGATGTAACATACTACGCACCTAACGTCTAGTGTGAATTGGCGAAAATGCCCATGGATTAACTAGTTTTTGACTTTTGAGATCCTATTTTTTACTCCATTAAATAAGTTAGACAGTAGTCTCATTTAGAGGGCAAATTTAATGAAGAATTAAATGACGTGACATGTGCGATGTGTCAATTTGAATCGTAATAGTAAATTTATTGAATTTCTTATCATTATTTTCAACTTAATTGAGAGGGTGTGTAATTTTATTAAAATGGTTGAACCAAAGAAAAAAATAATATTTATTTATAAAAAAAAAAAGGAGATGAAAGGAATGGAAAATGTAATAACTTTGAACAATTATTTTTATAAGTATTTACCAATTAATTTTATAATACATCTAAACAATATAATATATGAGAAAGAACATCTTAAACTCAACACAAATACATGTATATCTTTATTTACTTATATTCAACATTATGAGAACGGTTTTTTATTATCTATGATAAGGTGGAAAAACAGTTTATCGGATAGTTTATTAGTGAATATAGATAGACCAAGTAGGCAATTATGAGACATTTTTCGGAGAATGATGAGGTTATATTTGGTATTAAATAAATTTGACATAATTTCACTAAGGTCTCTGTCTTTATATATAAAGATATGTAGACTAGGAATAATTGATTATTTTCTATATTTTTATCATATGACTACACAATCTGCTATGGATACTTTGAATCGGCTTTGAGTTTGATTACAAAAGATTCTAACATTAATTCTTTATGGTGTTTATAAATTGAAATCAATGTATTATTAAAATATGAAAAGTTAATACCAAAAATTAATATTTTTTATCAATTTATGGGATGACGATTTGTTAATTTTACATTTAGCTCCATCTTAACAATATTAATTATGATCTAATAGTAATTTATGTCAACTTTTAACAAACAAGTCTATCATATAATGAAATTCTTGAATTGTTAAATTACAAGAGTCAAATATCTTAACCTTATATTTTTGTTTACTTTTTATGATAGGAGAAATTCATTCTTATGATTGGGGATTAGCCATTGGTCAAATATTAAGATCTATTACAAGTTGACAATAAGTTGTTATTTGTCAAATCAAAAAAAAAAATGTACTTAGTCTATAATAATTCTATCCAATTTTGGGTCTACATCTTAACAACTCGGGAAAATTACTACTCATTATGGAGCTTCTTGTCTTTCCATAATAGGGACTAAAATCACACATTTAAGGTCAATTTTCAAAATAATGCATTACATTATAATTGCTAATATTTTGTAAGAGTTATTTACATATGCCATTTTTTGAATTCGTTTGGTTGTAGCTTTTAATCAAATAAATCAGCTTATTTCTAGTTAAGAATAAAAATTGGATGCATCAATCTTAAAACTTACAATTTATTTAGGCCAAAATAGTAAATAAGCTCAACTTAAAAGCTGAGCAGCCAAACGCTGTCCAGCTTGTAAGCAAATAGGCTGAAAAGTTGGAGCTTATAAGTTGCAACCAAACAAGCTCTTGTTTATTTGGAAATGAAGAGTTTTAGCTGGTTTAATAGTCATTTTCCCTAATTGATATGATTTTATATGTGGTTCAGTGGAAGTTGTTTTGCTATTAAATATATGGTAAATCATGTAATTCTCTTCCTTATGGGGGTGCTTCAATTTATGGGTTTTTTTTTTTCTCCCCTTAGAGTGCTTCAACATTTCCTGCTAATTTTTTAAATTTAGTACCAAGGTTGTTACCCTTTTGGCAGTTCCTAGCTTTAGGATGTTTTTATAATTCCCCTCTAATTTTCATGCAGTATCCTCCACATTTAAAAAGAAAGGAGGCTCAACTCTTAAGTAAACCAACCATTAGTCCGATACCAAACTAATAACTTAAAGTGTCAAGCAATAATTGGTTTGAGATTAGTCAGCAACTCTAACAACTGCATATTAGTTTATCGTTTAGCTTAGTTGTCCTATCTTTGGTTATCTGCTTGATTGTCCATGTTGTAGATGACTTGTAAGCAAAGCAACCTATATTACACTATATTGGGGTCAGTTTATGGTTGAACCAGTTAGGATTGGGCTGATGACCATGACACCTTAAATAAGATATTGTACCAGTCTTGGGGTATGTAACCTATTGATATCTGGAACAAAAATGATTCACATACCGACAATCCAATTTTTTAAGGGAAAAGTTCAATGCATGGATGTTACCACGTATGTGTTTGTATTTACATGATATTTTGTACTTATTATCATTACTCTATCTGGAAAGCTAACATGAGCAATTTTCTGCACTTTGATTTTAGAATATGACTGGGCATCTATGCTTGTTTCTCTAGGATACAAAAAATTTAGCTCATATCACAGCTTATAAATGATTCATTTTGCTGTTTAAGTAAAACTAAAGAATGAAAAGAGAACACTGTTTATATTAAAAAAATTGCGTATTCCGCTGATTCAATGTTTTTTCTACTTCGTCCTTGTTCTGGATTTTTACCTAAATGTTATTTTTTGGTGCAGTTTTGTCTTGTTTTAATATGCATAATACTTGCATATATACATCTATGTAAGCTATCGTTGGAATTTTCTTGTCTTTGTTGATTATTTGCTTCGTCTTGTACCAGGAAAAAGGAGGGCCATTGCCTAAGTTTGGTGAATGGGATGTGAATGATCCTGCATCAGCTGATGGATTTACTGTGCTCTTCAACAAGGCCAGGGATGAGAAAAAGACAGGTGGCAAAACTGAGTCACCAACAACGGCAGATTCTATTCGGCCTAGATTAGACCCTGCCAAGTCCCCAGCTGTAAGTTGTTTGCTTTACAATATTGCTCCTACCATGAGTTTTTATTTGTATAGATTGCTCAAATTGGAATTACCTATGAGCTACTAAGCAACTAGCCTATAGAAATGTTGCAGTTCATTCTTTTCGTGCAATTGCTACTCCGCAATGACTTCATTTGGTTCACACTATCTTAAGATTTATGTGCTTGGATTTAACCTATCGAACTTTAGATTTGTTCTATGCCTAGAACTTGGTGAATGGCAGAGTATGCTATATAGTGAATCAAACAATTCCAGTTTGACTTTTTATAAAACAATTGAATTTCTTTCAAAAATATTCGTTAAATACTTTTTTTTTGTTATGATGTTCTATATATTTTCATGGACAGGACACTAAACTAAAACTAATGTCTAGTTTCTCCTTTCACGATAATTTGACGACTCTTGTAATCTTGGTTCTACTATTGGAACCACAATTGTATACTAGTCCATGTCTAACAAAGGTGACATTTAGACAAGGAGAAAACTCCCATTTGGTCTTGCACTGGATGTAAACGATTGATTTGGAAGTCATGTTATTTTGTTTTAAATTTGATGGGGCAAGTTATTTTAAGATGTGTAACTGACGTTCTAGATGAACTGTATTGCAGAAAAAATGGTTTTGCTGTACCCAAGCCCCGAAAGCAGAATCGTAACGAGGTTGTCTCTGTGACGAAGCTTCTTTATATAAGATCATGCTTTCATACCTTCCCAACATACTTTTTATTCACCAGCTGGTATTTGTCCCACTTCCATTTTGTGTGCTGTTCAAACTGTGTTTCTGTGTGAAGTAATACTGAAGTAAAATGAAATTTGATATGAAAAATGTTGTATTTTTGTATGTACGGATTGGTGGCTTTCCGTTTGAAGCTTTCTGTCACACTCTATCATGTTGGTTTGGTCTCGAAGTTTGCTTGTGATGTTTTTTAAAATTCCTTTTCTTTTTGAAGAGAACTATTGAAAATTGATCGGTAGAGGTTTCCGACCATCTAGTGTCGGACAGTCCTATAGTACGAGTGTATCATCCGACCATGTAGTGTGATCCTAAAATCTTGGAGAAGATTCAAAATCATATTAATCAGACTTGCAATCAAAAAATGAAAAATAGAAATTTTGGCTAGGATCTACTCAAAAGGCAATTCTATTATACTAGGAGGGAATCTCTGCCACAAGCTAAGACTCACCAAAATGGATGCCGAAATGGATGTCTGTGGACACCTCGAAATAAATATCACATGCTTCATTTAGCGTGTCTTAAATTATTCTTTGTTAAAATTTCAAAATATGTCTGAGAATCCATGTGGCGGATTCTCAAGTCCAAATGGGTGTGAGTTGAGTAGATGCTAGGTCTAAAGAAAAAATATAGGTCAGATACTTGATCTTACACTAACATTATAGTCTCGATCAAATTGCTGGTCGGATTTATCTGTATGTCTGTCGACTAATTAGACATATTAGTCTTGAGTGACAATATATGTAATAGATGCAATTTACTAACTAATGTAGGCAATTGGCTACCAGGTCAATGGATCGATTATGCAAGTTGTATAATCGAGTACTTTTTGAGACCCGCAATTTGGGAGTAATTTGTTAAAAGAGATTACAATCACTCCATTGTTTTTTTGAGCCAAAATTTTTAGTATAAAATTTTTTGTTTGTAATTTTAATATTAAAATTATAATATAATTTTTTTTTGTGTAAGCTGAATCATTCTTATAAATTTTATACTATCCGCGGTCATGTGGGTCCGGTAGGATCTTAGTCTATTGGATTGTGGCCACCCCTGCGATATCAGTTACATCATCTAACACCTTTTTGTTTATTATTAATTTAGTTAATATTTAAGTCAAGTAATAATGGTATAAATTAGTATTTTTTCAATCACTATAATTTTTATTTAAATGAAGTAATTGTACTCCATATTTTATGTGGCTGTAAGTTAACCTGGTGTTGGGGGATGATTGAACTTTTTTCAGGACTCAACCATTTCCAACAGGAGAATAGTAAAATGGTTTTATGCACTTGACACACATAAGATCGCCATAGTAATTTGTGTTATGGAAAAGTTTTACTTTATGCTTTCAAACAATTATTTATTATATAAAAAAATTTATTATTCTTCGTACTAAAAGATTTTAAGGTAAAATATAATAATTATCAAAAATAAAATAAAGTTAGAAAACAAATATGAAATATTGAAATACCATAAGTACCGTCCTAAAATTAAATGACTCTAATATCCAATCGATTATGTTGTTGTCGAATTTATGTTCCTCAAGTAAAATAATAATAATATTAAATATCAAGATAATAGCAAATGTTTTTTCCCCCCTACAGAGCAAGGCCTACACAGTGGCCATTTATAGGAAATAAACCGTTGGTATCTCTATTTTAAAAACACAAGCTGCCACATGTATACATAAATAATTAAAACTTTTATTTTTTTTTAAACTCAAGTGTCTATTAACAGTAACAATTTGCTTCCTTTAAGAATTTATTACAATCTCAAGTATAGAAGAACTTTTTTAGAAAACAAACACCAAACAAGCTAAGGAAGATATAACAAAAGATTTTATCACAACGGAAAATGGAAACCGCCCCTTATCGCTCCTTAAGAGGAGCCCTTTGTACACGGGCAAATTGATCATAACCACAATCGAACATAGAACAATTTGTGCGAACAAAGATTCGACAACCACGTACTCCTCATGCCTCGTGATCATTTTCGTGATAAATCCGATCAGACTGAAAAGGTTCAGTAGTGCCAGTGTCGCGATGATTGTGAACATGATGGAAGGGCTCCCAAAGTCGAGCTTCTCTCTCTCGTACATCTTCAACATGTCATCATCGGCTACTTTGGAGGTGATGGTGAATGTTGTTTCGAAGAAACCGAGTTGTCTAGATATAGTGTCAAAGAAGGCAAAAAAGTATGAAGTAGTCCTTCGGATTAGCCACATTCGTTGTGAGTTCCACCATGCCTTGAGTGTGTCCCCACAGGCTAGGGCCTCGACAATGCTAGATCCGATCCTTGATACAAAGACATACGCGAACGGGAAGAACCATATGCTAGACGCCTGAAAAGGGATCGTTTTAATCAAGAAAAAGTTGTTTTAATTACACCACGTAAAGATGTTAAAGTACACAAGAAAGAAATAAGCGGTATAAAAGGCATTTCCACATATGGTAACTTTATTGATTATTATGGTGAAAAGAGTTCATAAGTGCAGTATTTTTGGATGACATGATGTATACAGTTTTAATCACATCTCCCGAGAGGCTATTTTCTGGGTACAAACTCGACCCTCGTATTGCAATAAATGCATGCATGTCCCTAATGAAATGTTCAATTTAGGTTTTTAAATGACACCAATGTGAATATCAAGAGGGACTGAACATGCAACAATTATAATATTCAGATGTCATATAAATACCAAACCAAACCAGTTCTTATGAATTAAAAAGAAAAAGAAAAAAGACATATTTACCTTGGGAAAGAGGGATAGGCCACTTAGAAGGCAAAGAGGAGGGACAATGACATAATATAGAGTGGGAAAGGAATTGGGAGCCCACAAAAGGTACAAACAATAACCCATTTGAGCACCCAATTTGATCTTTCCATGCCCATATATAAAGGGGCAATACTTGGACGCAAAAATCTGAAACATGCCCTCACACCACCTCTTGTACTGAACCAGAGCTTGCTCTAGAGTGATCGGACCCACGCCCAAAAATGCCTTCTTTTTTGGGTTATAGTATATCGGCTTCCATCCCCGGCACTGGATTGTCAGTCCCGTCACGATGTCCTCCACCGGGCACCCGTATACCAACCCCATCTGCATTTACGTACGCAAACGATATATTGGACTATTGTGGGATGTTTACCACACAACTCGCATGCATACTTGGTGAAATACAGGATGACGGAAGAATGTTAACGTCCAAAATTTTTGGCATGATCATTAGATGATATCATAAAATTGGTAAAGAAAGATTACATCTCGTGTTTAAAAAGAAAATTTCCTATGATAACTTCAGAAGAACAGTTATAAAAACATGAATTATTCATATATTTTTTGGAACAGGTAAAAAAAAACAAGCATCTTTATATGGTCCATATCTAAATGGAAAATGAACTTTTTTTGGTTAAATTACTTGTACATACGGACATTAAACAAAAAATGTTTGAGTATTTACTAACTACACTCGCATATGCTACCACTTTAATGCACGGTAAAATTTATAATTGTGAATCAAATAGGGGGGAAATGTAGGGGCTTAAAGACAAGGGGCAAAGAGAGAAAAGGTGATAGGTGATAGGCCAAGTTGTAATTTACCGTAATAAGTCAATTACCATTTTGATACATAGATTTACATAGAAAAAGCTATTGAAACACTAATATGAGCAATCAATGTGGTTCTATTTTTTTTCAATTGTAGCAATTAGACTCTAACTATTAATCCCACAATAAACTAATAAAAGAAAACCAAGGTTGAAAGCAAAAGATATGATTTTTATAGTTTACCCACAAAATTGTCTTTATAAACCTATTCTTATAGTGTGCATTCATGGTATATTAGGAAAAGGAGAATAAAAACCTCTTTTCCCCATTGAGTGCCATCCTCATAGCCACAACTTGCAAGTAGTTTTGATCTTTCCTCCAATTCATGAAGATTTTTAACATTCCTTGCATCCTTTGCACCAATTAACTCTTCTTTGTAACTTGGAATATATTTTTGCCCGCATAGACTCACTCTCCGATGAAAGCACCCGGTACCAACGTAGAGCGCCCCATCAAATCCATCTATGCCTGAAAGCTCAATCTTTACAACAGAAAAAACAGAAGAGATTAATTTCCAAGCACCGTCAGTTTACAGATTTTCACATATAAGCAGGTTGGATACATGACACATGTGCACAAACAAACAGGTGAGAACTAAAGTCTATGCATCTAACCTTACTACCAAACAATCTCTAACCGATTATGACACCAACCTTGTTAATCGTATTGAACGTGCTTGCGTAGATATCGTTCTTGGAGTTGTTAGTGTAGCATTGGGGATGTTGAACATAGGAGATCTTGTGACCTTGTTTTTCATCCATAAAGAAGCATAGAGCTTCTAATATTGCATCCGGATCATTTGAGTACATGTCACAGTCCGAGTTAAGGATAATTGCCCCGTTGCTTATCACCGAGGATACTCTTATCTGCAATTTTCAACTAATCGCTATGGGAAATATAGTTAATGTTTAGTTTAAGATACAAATGTCCAAAACTAAGCATGAGCCATTCAAACCTGTACCGATTTTTATTTATTTATTATTTTAATTAGGCCTCATCCAACCCTAATTTTGTAACTGTATTATTTTAAGTTAGTTGTATATGTTATAAAATTTCATAACTAGAATGTCTTGTGTTATTTCTGTTATATGATCTGATTACGTACTAACGCATTCATGGCCCCAGCTTTGAAGTTATGAGGGAAATTAGGCCTCTTCTCTCTTGCTAGGTACACTAGAGTTGGCAATTGATTCCCATCATCATCAACTGCATTTGGGTCCCTTCCATCTATTAAAATCTGAAAAAAAAAAAAAAAAAAAGGAAGAAGAAGAAACTAGACTAATTTATGAACCAATGAAACAAAACATTCAACTTTCAGAAAACTTTTGGGAAATCCCCCATCTTTTTTGAACTAATGATGTGTCTATCTATGCCAAAATAAAATCAAAATATTGAAAGTACAGAAAAACTGTATCCAAAACAATCTCAAAATCAGTTCACTTTTTGTTTTTGAATAACAAATCATTTTACTTTGATCTCGCTGTTTTCATTGGACAGCATATACATCAAAAACTTGAAAGGAACTATAAGTGAAATTCATAAACTATAAATGGAACTTTTGTACACAAATATGTCTAGTTAAAAGCTGTGGTAGTTTAAACATTGTATACCGAGGCTCATATGGGTTGACAAGATGTAAAAACATTTTATTGAAAATAACTAAGTACAACAAAAAATGCACATGGCTGTAAAACCACGTAAACAATGAGTATATAAAGGCCGCTCAAACATCACAGGGGTTGTGCATCATGTACATGTATAGGAATTTTAAGGCCCTATCAAATAAATAAGAAGTACAAAACCATCTCAAGGCTTAAAGTGTAAAAATCAAAGCAGATCCCTAGGAATAAGTTATCTCCGACAGCATACCCATTCTTTTAAAATTAAAATGTATCATCTTAATTCCTAAAACAAAACAAAAATTTATCTAGTCATAAACCCACAGGTTAGTTTTTGTACTGAACTATTAGAGTGGGAAATTTTAGGGCTTTTTGGTGTCTGTTTTTCTCCGTGGCGCACATGCTTTATATACAAAAGACCTTGGACGTAAGACACATATTGTATCATAAGATAGTATTGGTGTAACTAAATGTACTTTATTTTATAAATGACAAAGCAAATAACAACATATGCACATGGCTGTAAGAATGGCTAGACCGAGATTTTTCCTAGGTTTCCAACATTTATCACTTGCATATTCTCTAGGAGCATTTGAAGGGTGAAAATATGAAGGCTTTATCCAATCAATGGAAAGTATAAAATCCAGCTCAAGGTTTAAAAAATGAAAACATATCAGATCCCTAAAAATAAATCTCTCCTATTGAATACTTTCTACTGAGATGTAAATTTTATCTAGTCCAAAACCCACTAATTAGTTCATGAACAGATCTATTAGATTGTGATATTTTTAGGGCTTTTTGGTCACTAACTATTCTTATGTCAACGAAAACATATTTATGAAGCACAGGTTTCAATGACATGAAGGTTTAAAAAAACAAGAACAGAAAAGCAACCAAAACACAAAATTAAATCAGCAACATTCATATATTTAACTACCAAACCATAATTCAAGGAAATAAAAATAAACTCAGGTACTATGCTTTTTAAACGGGAAAAAAAACAAAAAACAACAATCAACTTTCAAGCAAATATAGAAACAGGAAAAAAAAAAAAAAAAATTGATTTATGAACCAATGAAACAGAACAAACAAAGCATTCAACTTCCAAACAAGTCCAGAAATTTTTTTATCCAAAATAATCTCGAAATAATTTTACTTTTGTGTATTTCCTACGTTAACAAATAATTAGATACATTTTTAATTTAGAATATCTAAAAATAATTAGATATTTTTATTTTAGATCTATAATAATTATAAAATAAAATAAATTATTATTATTGTCCTTTTTAATGATTAGAGAGGCGAAACCAAATAAAAAATAAATAACTCCGACGCTAATATGGGTCCACAAGATGTAAAAACAATTTAAAACAAAATCTACAACAAAAATGCACGTGGCTGTGAAACCAGTTAAACGGTTGACAGCGTTTAACGAAAAAAAAGTAGTACAAAGGTGAAGTAATATATTATAGCTAAAAAAATAAAATCCAATAATAAAAAAGCTTTTGCATAATTTTATAATTACTTATGTTAAATTTTATTTTTATAATTTAGAACCTTATCTCACCATAATATTATTTTTTAGAAGGGTTAGATATTCTTTTTCAGGTTTGACTTTCGTAGGTTTTCAAGATATGCTAAAGGCCACAATCATCATGGGTCATGTCTCGTGTATATGCATATTCTCAATAAGCATTTGGAGGCCCTACAAAATCAATGCTATAGTTCCACAATTCCTCCATTAATAATTAATTCATTTGACCGGTTACATTATTTAGATATAATTAAAAAACATGTTTTGAAATTCTAAATAAGTACAAATAACTGATATATGCTTATAAATTTTTATCCTACTCTAGCCTCTAGTATTTAATAAAACAATAGTAATATATATTAAATTTTATAACTATTGCAACAAACAGAAATAGAAGTTGTCTATATAATTTTGGACATTCCAAAAATAAAATACTAAATATATATATTTTTTAACAAAATAAGTAAATAAGAACTACAAAACCATCTAAGGCCGTAAAGCATTAAAACAAATTAGAACCCTAGGAAATAGGAATAAATTCTCTCGCACAGCATACTCATTAAAATTAAAATATATCATCTTAATTTTTTTTTTAAAGGTCAAAAATATAATTAGTCCAAAATCCAGGAATTAGTTTATAAATAGATTTAAATGGCTAAATAAAAAATAAAAATCCAACTACAGGCCTTCAAATTAAAACAAAGTTGATCCCATGGACAATGTTTTTCCTTTTGCATACACTTCGCCATTTTACGAAGAGATACATTTAAGTGAGATATTTAGGGTTATTATGTCACTCTTTTTTATCGTTAAATAAATTAAAACTAAAAAATCCATCTAAGAAGGCCTAAGATATTAAACAACACAACATATACCTTGGAATATATTCATTTCCATGGTACATAATCATATATTTATATTTTTAGGGCTTTTTGTCTTTTTTTTCTTTTTTTTCTTTTTTTTAACTGATAAGCAAAAGGAAAATAATCTTTTGAAGAGATTTCGTATAATTAATGAAGATAGATACAAATTTATGAAGCACAGTTTTCAAAACACAGTAAGTTTTGAAAAACAATCACGAAAAAGGAAAACACAAAGGGAGATCAGCAATTTTCACAGATTTGGCTACTAAATCTCAATGAAAGAAAATAGAAACAAAAAAATAGTACGGTACTTATTTAAACAGAAAAAGTAAGAAAACCACGCCATTTAACTTTCAAGCCGAACAGAAAAATTAATAAATAAAAATTATATATGAAACACAGAAAAAAACAACTTTTCAACCTTCAAACAACACAGAAAAAAAATAATGATAAAAAAATTATTGATTTAGCATAAAAATTTGACTGATTTATAAAGCAATAATAAATAACAACGTTAAAAAAACACAAAAAAATTTCACAAATAACGAAAAACTATTTATACTGATTTTTTGAACAAAAAACACATAATAAGAACGTTTAACTCAAAAAAATGCAGTGAGTTTTTTTTTTTTTATACTGATTCAAGAACCAAAAACATATAACAACGTTCAGAAAAGCACAGAAATTTTTTAAATAAATAACAAAAAATTATTTATACTGACTTTAACTAGAAGCACGTAACAAGAATATTTAATCTCTTGAAAATAACAGAAAAAAGAGGAAAATAATTTAAAAGGGACAAAATCGTTCTTTAAAAAAAGCACATAAAAGGGGAAATAAATAATAAACAATCAAAGTCGTTCCCTATCCCTTACGTAATGAAAAACATCAAACAACCAGCAGAACACTTTCAA
>MKEJ01075050.1:0-10545 GCA_001753735.1 Embelia ribes
TATTTGAATATATTCAAGTTATTATTTTCAATTTTAGATTTAGTGAAACTGTGATTTTCCAGTATCAACATTGGGCGACAAATTAATTCCAACGATTTCCAGATGAACGGTACTCCTTATTTACTTTCCCTATTAACTTTCCAATTTTAATTTTCGGTAATATATTTATTTCTGAAAATTTTATATTTTAACACACTGCGGATAACAACCATCTTAGAGTCTAGTTGCTCGGAAATCCGTTGTTTTATTTCATGATTAATGTTCTCAAGATATTGAAACTGGAATGTTCTATCTCCATTTTGAGGAAAAATGAAATACCGAAACAATTAAAAATAATAGGGAAAAAAAACGTGGGAACTCAATTAGTGTCTCTGTTACGTTTTTCTCCTTTCGCATGGTCACTTTAAAGTTTAATTTAATATTTAGATTATGACCTATTTGTTGAATTATATATTGCATATGATAACGAATAAATTGGAGAAAATTTTGTTTAACTGGTACACCAGTTTGCACACACACTTATATGTATGCATTCTCCGTTACAAATAAAAGTAGAGAATGTAATTTTTTTTTCAAAATCTTTTTTGTCAATATTTACTAAAAAACAAATAAATGAAAGAAAGACACTGCCTATTAGAATTCAATGGGAATATACACAAGAATAAATGTAAGCGTGTATAAAAATAGAGATGTGTACATCAAATTCTTTGTGGACTTCCTTACTGTCGATTGATTCTTGGGTTTCCTCGGTGGCCAGTGCCTCACCGCGACATAGAATTGTGACTTAGGAGATGGGTTTCGACGAAACCGTCGGCGTTGGATATGAAATGGCTATTCCTCCCTAATGAAGAGGACGATCCTGTTGCCGACACCCAGTCTCTTGCGACTGGCAATTCCCGACTGCAGAACAGCCCTTGAGGGAGAAGTGGATCTTCGTAGTTGAGGCATAATGGCCTGGGGTTTAGCTAAAACTGGGTAGACATATTTCAGAGGGGCGGAGCTACTAATAAAAACATGGGATGCCGAACTTTGTAAAAAATTAAACGTGATAGTAATATTTTAAATAATTAAATATCGTATATTTTTTAATATTATTGATTTTAGTATAAAAATCAATATAAGACATAACACAGTTATTACAATTAAGTTTTACAAAATATTTATCGAAGGACTAAAAATATATAAAAAATTTAATATTAAAATATAAGATATGTAGTGTAACTCTTGAGATTAACCGCAAGTCACTAAAAGTTCTTGGTCATAATTGTTATGTCAATGCATGAAAAGTTGTCACCCTTGGAAAGGAGAACTATGTCATAGTTTTGAAGTGGACTTGATTAACTTTAAAAGTTGCGTCTTTTAGAGTGTTTTTTGATTAATTTTTTTTTTAAAATAAAGAATTTAGGGAAAGGGCTAACAAATTTCGTTGCGGTTACAGTTACTACTAAATTTACGGTCAACTTTGTCCCGTTTGTGAAAACGATGTTGGCTTTGGTTTTGGTCAATGGTTATTATTTCTTAAAGAATTTAGAAAGGAAAAACGAATTTCGCTACGTTTATGGATGAAATTATGGTTACAATTACAATTACAATCGATGTTACGCTTACGTACTGCAATTGTAACACTGAACTTGGAACTTTCGTTCATACGTGTAATTAGTTTCTGCCATTTAGTAGGCATGTTTTATACGTTGTTTGGACAACAATTTTGTTGTACAGTTTGGTTGCATGTTTTCCAGAATATTAGGAAATTTTGTTTTGTTTACCAGGCAATGACCGACCATTTCTAAATTTTTGTCGATAGTATTGTTTGTTTAAACTTTTGTATTGGAATTATTATTTGCTATTATATATAGTGAACTTGCTTGTCCGGTGAGATTCTAATGAAGTCAGAATTTTGAATTTCGAAATATCGTAATCTGATTGTGATGTTCGTTAGCAAGGTTAATCTTGATAGCTTGGCTATCGCTACGAACCTGAAAGACGGTACTGGTCTTGATTAAGACACGTAAATATATGATCTGAAAATGTGTTACGATACGTGGGGTACTTGGTTTAAAATTGTTTGAAACCAAGTAATGAGTTTTTCAATTTGATCATATGGACATTCATCTTTGAAAGTATGACAACTTGGAAAAATGATGGATTTAAATTCCAAAAAAAAAAAAGAAAAATGATTGAAGTATTTAATTACTTCGATCACTTAAAGTGCATGAAACCCGAGATGATTACTCTTGTAGAGTAAACTATGTGCAATATTTGGAAAATAATCTAGTATTAAAATGCTAATAGTTGTGATGTTAATCACAATTTTGGCACGTGAGCGTGCGGAATGTTAGATCATTAGATTGGATACTCTTATCTATGTTTCCATACAAAGATGTTTTGTAAGGCATAAGATTTGTAGTCCAATTTAATAATTTGTTTAAGTTCAATGAATGTTTCCAAACACACATGTCTTATTGAATATAAAATAGCACATCTTAAGAACCTTGAATACTTTGAGGCTTGAAGTATTACTTAAGAATGTGGGGGTTTTGATGCATAGAAAGACTATATTACTAGAGTAACATATGTGTCACTACTATTTCATACATATTACATATGTTATTAGAAATTGATGGAGGAAGCAGTTATATTTAGTTGTGGCATGCATAATTGTGAGGTGCATATAAGTATTTATACAAAATTCAAAAACTTGTGAAAGGTTCGTCCATTGGTATAAATGATCACTTTTAATCCAATCGGAAAAGACTGTCTCCAAGGAGAATATCCAATAAAATGGAGAGATAAGCATCCAAAAAGTATAATACTGATTTTAGGTGGGCCATTATAGTGGCAAGTATGATGATCATATGTCAGCACTGCATGTGAAAATAATGTGTACATAAGAACAACAATATATTTCCATGTAGGGGAAGATCCTAATTGGAATGTTTAGAGTAATACTAACTAGACCAATTTGGAACTATATTGCAATACTTGTACATGGAATATTCTATTTGAGTCGAAGATCTAGACATAAGTCTATACTGGTGCAGTGTGGAGACATTTTTAAAAGTGTCATGACCCAATGTGTATACATTGTGATACTATTTATATCACATGACTTAGAATAAGATCAAGAAAATGATAAACAACTTGATTTTATAAGAATGCAAGGGAAACCTTATCAACAATGTAGATTTGGTTATAATGTGTAAGAAGAGTCTTACACAATATCCCTTAGATAAGGATTCAAAGACTTGATTAAGTATTTTTTTGGTAATTTGAAGTCAATATAAATGTGTATTATAACCAGTTTGTACCTGAAATACTTTAACAACTGGTAAGAATAATAACAAGTACTAGAATGTTGTTTGGATGAAAATTCAAACTCAGTGATTCTCAGTGTTGATAAAGTGTACATCTTGGGATTTAACAAATTGATCATTAGTAAAAGTCCATAGAATATATACCCCGTCTAGAAATTCAGTACATGAGAAATGATAGTAGGATCATTATGGAAGAGTTCGGCACTGTTGAATAATGTGTCTGCTATGTCTACTATAAAGTTGGAGTTCATAGGATTAGACAAGGGTTGTGATGGCATCCCTAATGATATAAGCGGTGTGGCTCACTAATGGGTTTGGATGTTAGCAAGGCTAAACCAAAACCTTTGAAATAGCACCATTATATATCGACTAGAGTTGCAACTTAATAAAAGTTTGTGTTATATATGAGGAATACGGGTTAGCACAATTTAGTGAGGATGAAAGTATGGATACGAATTAATAATTGTTTGACAAGAAGTATAACATGATACTATAAGTAATGGAAAATATGTTAAAAGTTTCTTGAGAACACGAATGACCTTTGATATTGTGCTATCCAAAGGATAATATTCGGGGATCCAATGTTAAGGCCTTACATACAGATCGGATGCGAATTCATCGAGGGAAATTGGATTAAGTCCATAAAATGATCAAACCCCTATGATTCAACCCAACCTAGTCGTACTGGAGGTCCCATGGCACTAGGTTTAACGAGACAATTGAATTGTGAGGGAGGTCACCCAAATTACTAGGAAAAATCAGTTTCGTGAGCATTTTTAGGATGAATGAGTAATTTTGTTAAGGATAAGTTTTGCTTTTAGTGATCCTTATATCTCGTATTTACAAGTGGGGTATACAAAAACACTCTTAATAGGAGATCACCTATATCGGGTGTAAGTGCGGACGCTCGTTGAGAATAATTTTAGGGCTAGTTCTCTAGAGCACTCGAAGAAACTACTAAGACATGTCCAAGGCAAAAAATGGACACAACAAAAGTACCGATTAGCGGTATAGGAAATGTGTTGTGTGAATATTATTATTTTTGGTATACACAAAATGTCGAATGACTTAAGGTATCATGTCCACTGTTTGGTAAATATATCTGATAGTACTTCACTACGAAAGGTTTAAAACCAAAAATTACCTTTCCCAATGCAGTAAGTTTCCGCAGAACTCTCAATTGCATTAGGATTCATGTTACATTTTTTTCAACTATTTCATTCATGTGGGGGATTGTTGGAATTTATTTGAAAATTCATATTTTGAATGAAATGTTGCAATTTTAAATTATATAACTTTTAATGAAAAGTCACACCCTTATGGATTAAAAAGGTTACAACTTTTGAAAAGATTGCAATACTTGAAAATGTTGCATCCTTTCACGAAAAGACATAATATTGTTTATATAAAAAGGAATTGATCATCCTATGTTTTGTCGACTTTTCCATGGCATACTCTTACATTAAAGAGTATGGAATTGCGTGTTCTGTGCATTCATATTAGAGAGCCCATAGAGAGTACCAATACCGCGAAAGGTTTGACGGATGCTCAGATAGTGACTTACTTCCGAGTATGGAATCGAGTGTTGTATTTGAGGAATGTTTTGTCCATTTAAGGTCATAAGCAAGTGTAGCTGTCAAATGAGATTTAAGGGGATATAGTGAAACCATAGAATCGTCCGAGATTGCATCCGAATATATTCAAGATCTTGTTTCCAATTTCGGATTTGGCAAAACTAGATTTATGGCAAAAAGATTGGCGACATAATTTTATTGCCTTCTAGAAGACAGTACCTTTGTATTAAATTATTATATATCATCTTAATTTCAATATTTTTTTACATTGCTTGGTAGATACAGTAATATTTTATTTCTGACTAGTATATATTTTTATTGCATTAATACACGACGGATACCAACAAAATTTTCACTACATATAAATATTGGCTAATAAACAAGCAAAGCTTTTTCTACTTTATTTCAATTTGAAGATACAATACACCATTTCACAATGCGATTAAGAACTTCTAAGATCTGAAGTGTTATTCAAAAATATTTATGAACTTCGGCTCCATAACGTCCCTTCAACCTGTGTTACCACTCGCCTTTATGTTTTTTGCGCAATGCATTAAAAACTATACAAACTATAAGTTGTATCAATACATGTACAATTATAAGATTAATACTGCATTTACACTTCAAGGAAATTTCCTCTAGAACATTAATTATATGGCATGTTCTCGTCACCAAGCAGTATAAAAATAAAACCGGCAAACCAAATAATAATAGCTAAGAAATTTCATTTATGACCCTGTATTAAAAAATTGAGACTTCCAACTTCCATGAAATTCTAAATTCCAACTTGTGTACAAAATAAGATGTAAAATTTGAAGAAAAACAACTTGACAAAGGCTAATACAGTGCACTTGTTAGCAAAAGCAGTTTCTGGTCATACAATCGGCCTGCTCGCAAGTGGAACCCCCTCTGCCAGTGGTGTGGCCATCGGGGTTGGTATAGGCGACGTCCGGCAGACAGGGCACGTGGGGTGTTGCCTAAGCCACGGATCCACGCACTTGAGGTGGAAAAGGTGGCTGCAGTCTGGCAGCAGCCTCAGCGTGTCGCTCCCCTTATAGTCCGCCAGGCAGATGGAGCAACACGTGGCGGTTGAGTCCTTGTTCTCCAACTTTGCTTGCGAATACAACAACTTTGGGTAGCTTAGTAATGTTGCCTCATCCAGACCAAGCTCCACTACACACTCTGGCGACTCTTGTGCTGCCACAGGCCTCCGCCCAGTGGCGGAGGCCACTGGCAGCGGGGCCCGGGTGCAGAAGTAGGAGGCTAGGGTGATGGTGGTGATGAGAAGGAGGATCCCCACGGAGACGCCTATGCCATAACCGAAACCTCCTATGTTCTGGGAGCCCAGAAAACCCCCGCCAGACGGAGCTGGTGGCGCAGTATTCATTAATATGTCCCGAAGAAAGGGATGAAAAAAAGAGAGAGGGATTGGATACGATGGTATGATATTTGATTAGCCATTGTAAGGGGTTATGTGAAGGGTAGGGATAATAAAATGCGCAAAGTCAACAGGGACATATGAGGATTTTAATTAAGGGAAGATGTATTTGATTTGAAGTTAAGAAAATCGAGGGTGGCGGAGAGATATTATATAATTATTTTTGGTTTGGTTCACTCTCTGGGAGTAAATAATTAGATTACATTGTCAACGATTTCAGCTCATCCTAACCCTTTGCTTTTACTCTTGATTCATGTGACTAATAACGTCTCTCTAATTTCAATATTTCAAAAAGTTAAGCTTTCACTGATAAATAAATTATAAAAATTGTAAAATTAACTATATACATGAATAGCAATACATAAGACCTTAAAAAAAACAAAAAAGGATAGCAATATATAAGGTTGATTTTTCTTACAAAGAACAAGAAATGCTTATCTAGATTATTGGAAATAAACATGCAATCTACTTAATTTCTATTGAATAGGTGAACAGATTCTTTATAGTTTTATAGGGTGTCAAACTTAACCGTTTAATAACTCTTATAATCTAACTGTTTTATAAAAAACATCAACTCCATATAGTATTTCATACATTTTTTCTATCAAGTTTGTCATTTATCTTATTTATTTGTAACAAAATTTATCAAACCCAAAATTGTAAATTAATTATTTTAGCTTGCATATTTTTTTAAGAGATAATATTGTATCATTAAATATTTAAATTAATAACTATCACAAAAATAAAATTTAAGCAATTTAAAATAAAAATATTAAAAGTTCAGGAATTATAATTTATAATTGCTCACATATTTTCAAAACTTAACAAAATATTTAAATACCATATTAATTCTTAAAAGTACAAATTAGGGTTATGAGTCCGCGGAGATATCTCGAAATTTCTTTATGATACATGTTCAAAATGTTTATAAATGATAGCTATAACACTTTTGTTTTTGTTTTAAATTATTTGAAATAATTTCATAATTTTTGCTTTTATATTAATATGTAATTTTTTTTTATCAAATAATAAATTTGTAAATTATATGCAAAGAACGTATGGACAGGCTAATATACATAAAATTTCACTATGGATATATAATACCTTGTAAAACACAAAAGTGATGATATTGATTGTTGACACACAAATTATGACTTTCTATGCCAATAATACCTTTATTTTTACTTAAAACTATTGAGCCATTTTCTTCTTCCTTATCCATTGCACGTTCTACGCACCTAAAAGCTAAGCTGTTGCCCAGCGCTACTCTAATAGATTGAGGTCAAATAACATTAATTGTCCAACCGTGATTTTTAATTCTAGCTTTTTAATAATTGTGCAAAAATTAAGATAATTGATCAAATAGTGTGCGGCTAGCTCTAGCTTGTCCAAAAGCCAAAAAAGTCACTATGTGCTCATTTGGGTCGAGCTTATATATTCTTGTTTTTAATTTTTTTCATAAAAATTAGATAATATTTTATTGCTTAATTTCAACTGAACTAATTTGTTATTTTAATTTAAATAAATCAGTAAGCTTAAAGTTCGATGCATAATGTGATAAAAAATATTAAATTTATATTTTTGTATATAAAATTAGAATTAATTTGGTATTTTTATTATATTAAAATATTATAATTTTAAGTTTCATAAAAAAACTATGGCCAGCCAAATTGAGCACTTTTTTGTGCAGGGAGGGAGTAAGATTTTGTACTAAGTACTTATGTTGGTCACATATGTGGCTGTCTAATACCCACAATATGGCCCATTTAAACACAATTTGTTGTGTGTTTATTTAGCAATAATAAATACGTTGTTAGAAGTTTATTATACGGCTCTGAACATGGAAATGTGGTATTATTGGAGGCCACAGTGAATATACATGTGCATATATCATAAATATATTAATAGAGGGCCTTGGTGACCATTGATTGATGGTTAGCTGGTTGAGAGAGTTGCATAAAACTATACATTATGAACACAAAAAATATGAGAAATTTTTGGTGTAGCCATATGTGTAAATTCTAAATTATCCTTTTTTGTTGCTATTATAGCTTGTTACATCTTATGGGAAATTTGGAACTATTTCTAGTTTGTCACAGGCTGGGGCACTTCCATTTTTAAGGGCAAAAGGCTTTGCTTTGGTCCATATACATGTGATGTTTATGTGCTTTTAAGGAAAATAGATAAAATCAAGAGCATGCACAAAATTTTAACAATATCCAACCAACTGTTAGTTAAATCTCTATGAACATTGTAGTGCATCGTACAATTAACTACCATTTTGTTAGATTAAATATTTTTTAGTACATCAATATATTGGCCAAAATTAAATTAATACACCATTTTTTTTTTCCGATCAATTAATACAGTAACCTTTAATTTGGAATCAAATCAATACCCTATGGACGGAATCCGTCCAAAAACTTGACAAATGCCATTAATCTGTCATCAATGAGACATAAGCCGAAGGATCTTATGATACACACCGATCACGAGTCTTTAAAGTATTTGAAGGGGCAAGCAAAACTAAACCGAAGGCATGCGAAATGGGTTGAGTTTATGGAAGTATTTCCATATGTCATCAAATTCAAGAAGGAGAATTCGAATGTTGTTGCCGATGCTCTTTCTCGAAGACATGCTCTTATATCAATGATGAGTGCGAACTTGCTCAGGTTCGAACTTATCAAAGATCAATACTTGGAGGATCTGAATTTATCCCCAATCTATTCGACATATGAGAAAGAGGCCGTGAATGGGTTCTATCGCCGTAAGGAATATCTCTTTCGGATAGGATAACTTGTAATTCCGAATTGCTCAATTCGGGAATTATTGGTTCGAGAGGCTTATAGTGGTAGTTTGGCAGGACACTTTGGTGAAAATAAGACATTGAAAATGGTCAAGGAACACTTTTATTGGCTTGGTATGATTAAAGATGCACATCAGATTATTGAGAGATGTGCGGTTTGTAAAATGTCCAAGAGCAAAGAAGTAGCTCAAGATTTATACATGCCTTTACCAGTTTTGGATCAACCTTAGGTGGATATTAGTATGGACTTCGTTTTGGGGTTACCAAGAACACATCGAGGTAAAGATTCGATTATTGTAGTGGTTGATCGATTCTCGAAGATGGCATACTTCATTCCGAGTCACAAAACCAATTATGCTTCTTATATGGCTAATTGTTCTTTGGAAAGATCATCAAGTTACATGGGATTCCAAGGACCATAGTATCAGATCAGGATACTAAGTTCTTGAGCTATTTTTGAAAGACGCTTTGGAAGAAGCTTGGGACGAAACTACTTTTTAGTACAACTTATCATCTACAAACCGATGGTCGGACTAAAATGGTAATTCGTACCTTATCTACTTTACTTTGGAGTCTCATTAGTAAAAAT
The DNA here is from genome assembly GCA_001753735.1 of Embelia ribes. NCBI lineage: Eukaryota > Viridiplantae > Streptophyta > Magnoliopsida > Ericales > Primulaceae > Embelia > Embelia ribes. Next base: position 9,722 of record MKEJ01075050.1, read on the forward strand.
TTGAAATCTTAGGATAAGGCATTAGCAATGGTCGAGTTTGCATACAATCGGAGTGTTCATCAAGTTACAAAACTTACCTCAATCGAAATCGGCTATGGTTTTAACCTGATAATACCTCTTGATTAATCACCGATCCCAGCCGAAGAGTGTGTCTATTTGGATGTAAAGAAGAAAGCCGAGTTAGTTAAAACCATGCATAAGCAAGTTAAGGAACGCATTGAGTGCCAAAATGAAGCGAATGAAAAAGCAACAAACAAAGGTCGGAAACATGTTGTCTTTTATCCGGGTGATTTGGTTTGGGTACATTTAAAGAAGGAGCGGTTTTCGAACCTGCAAAAATCAAAGCTTATGCCGAGGGCCGATGGTCCATTTCTAATGTTGTCTAAAGTGAACGATAACGCATACAAGGTTGAGCTTCCCGAAGGTTACCAAGGATTGAACATTTTCAATGTTTGAGATTTGACTCCATATATTGATAACAACAAAGATTCGGATTTGAGGCAAATCCTAACCAACCCGGAGGGGATGATGTGCATCATGGAGCGAATAAGGCAGCCGACGATCCAAAGATTTCTACGCTTGGTCTGGTCACCCGAGCAAGAGATAAAATAATTCAACCAATACTTAAGACACTTCTTGGGTTTAGGATGACATATCTGGGAGGTCCAGACGTTGAAGTAATAAGCTTGGCCAGTCTTGAAGTGCGTGCATTATCCGAATATGTATCTATCCATTTTACGAAGCTAATGTTTTTATGGAGTTATCTTTGACTGACTTGAGGACGTGGTACACTTAATTTGGAAGCATTTTGATGGTCAAATTTA
>MKEJ01075055.1:0-10338 GCA_001753735.1 Embelia ribes
AAAGAAAATAAAAAAAATCTTGTCGATGATGGAGAATCCGATAGATTAGTTTCTACACCTAATTATTTTAAATGATGAGTTCCGATTGAGTTTGTTTAGAAAATCACTATGCCCAGATAATTTCTAAATTACTAACAATAAATTCGAGAACAGTCACGCTGACAGGACCTAAAACGTGCAGATTTTTTCTTAATAAGTGCACTACTGTTCTGTTGTAATTTTCTCAGTAAGAAAACCAAATATCGATATCTCAAAGACTCCTAAGCGTAGCGGAAATTATTAGAATGTTCGAATCGCATAAGACTATCGTGTGAATTCATTTTTAATTACTATATAAGCATACTCTTACTTTCTTCTTGGTTTTGGTCTCAATAGGGGAGGTTGTTTAGGCTACTTCTAAAGCAACAGTTTAATGAATAAAAATGTAAGAACAATAACAATAAGAATTTTGCCTTTGACGGAGAATCCGATAGATTAGTTTTCCCTCCTAATTATCCTAAATAACGAGTTCCGATTGATTTAATTTATAAAATCACGGAGTGTTTATTATCTATTATTCTTCGATCTAGTGTGTCATCGGAAGCGTGTCAAATTCCATAACCATGCCTAGATGATTTATAGATTATCTCAGACAGGTTTAAAAACCCTAGACTTTTAGACTAAAACAATATATCGGATTAAGATTTTCCTAAATGACAAGTTTCAGTTAAAGTTGTGTAGAAAATCACGGCCATTTATTATCTGATTTATCTCGACCTAGTGTGCTATCGGCAGCGTGTCAAACTCTACAACTACACCTAGGCGATTTCTAAATTACTTCCGATAGGTTTGAAAAACCCTAGTTTTCTAAGTCAATTGTCCCACCTTAAAATTTAGAGAAATCATTCTCATCAATTATGGTGTTCAGGGGTTTTGACTAACATATTTTCATTTTTTAGAGAAGATCAAATCTAGCCTAACATACCAAAAGTAAATATTACAATTTGAAATTTAAAGCAAGAAAAATTAAATATTACAAGATTTAAATTAAAACATGAAAATGATACATTGCAATAATTAAAACAAGACACAAAAATATAAACATGGTAATTAATTAAAAATAATAATTATAATAAAAATCTTGAAAGTTAAACAACTTGATAAAAATAAGAAATTAATAACTTACAACGCTGATGAAATAAAATTAGTGCAATGCTTGTGTATGGAAAACTTCACCAAAAATAAGCTGCAATCAACCCCATAGCTTTTTTGATCTTCAACCCCAAAAATTAAGAAGAAAAATAAAAGAAGGAGGAAAAAACTATTATAGTGAGAAAAATAAGAAAAAGAAGAAGAAAACTATTGTCTTTGAGATTGAATGTTTGTTTGGTCATAAACACCATAACCCCTCCTTTTTCCAACATAAACAAGACCTTTTTGGTGGGTTTCACCAAGTTTATAGCCATAAGCCATGAAATTAGGGAGAAGGGTGGAGTGTGATTAATGCAAGAGTTGTTGATTCTTAAACATAATATAAACCCAAGACTTCGATCGATCGGAAGTATGGTCCGATCGATCAGAGACCTTTGATTTTGAATTTCAACGTAATATTCCATAATTCTAAACAATACCGAGCATATCTCAAACCATTCATCTCAATATCTACTAGTCAATACTGAAATAAAACATATCTCATACATAACATAAAAGAGGTATAATGCGATAGAACATAATCCAGAGGTCTTATTATCATATTTTTTGCCTTACATAATTATTTACAAATACGAATACAAATATATTGGCTAATGGCCTACAACTAACTGAAATGAAATAACAGAAATAAAAAAACTGAAATGAAATAAAAAAAACCATCCCCGAGCGAGGCTTGACCTGTCCTATCTCAAACCTAATGACTCCCAGCTCCTTATTCTACTTGGCATTTTTATGCAAAAAGAATAGTAGGAAAAACCAATAAAGTAAGCACGAGTCAGAAATATATTATGTCTATGGAAGTAACAATGATATTAAACATGTAATGAAAAGTGAGCATATGAGAATAAATAGTCATGTTTCTGTACTTATTCATTATAATATCAACTCAACGTGATTAATTGTAAACATGTATTCTACAATCGACAACAAATATATAGAACATAATGGGATACCTATCCTCCCAATTGGATTACCTATCCTTTCGAACCTTTACGCATAAAGATATTGCTGGCGAAGTATTTTTATTTCTCCCACATCCTACATAATTGCAGGGAGTGTCTTAATTTCTCCTACAACCTACACAATTAGACATCTAGATTTTCGAGATCGTCGACTACTACAATTGTCAGAGAGTGTTTTTGCTTCTCTCACGGCCTACACAATTATCGGGAAGCGTCTCTATCTCTCCCACTGCCTACACAAATACTAGGGAGTATCTCTGTATTTCCCACAACCTACACTACTGCTAGGGAGTATTTCTGTCTCTTCCACGATCTACACTGATAAGTCGTACCCTAGAGTGTACACACCTCAAAAGCCAAAACCGACTACTACCACAATGAACCTCGGACTATGGCTTTCGTGGCTTATAACCAATATGACATACCTTGGAATATACATCTTCCAATGCCTATAATAATCCCAACAATCATATATAGGCATATGACTCGCATTATATTTACCACCGAATGTTTATATTTGTATACAATTCGAACACTTTTTAACATATATAACATGTTTAATTCAAGGTCCACAAGGCCTACAACACATCTCACATTCGAACATCTAAACTTTTGAAGCTATCGATCACCAGAATTGTCGGAGAGTGTTTATGTTTTTCCCACAGCCTACACAACTGCCGGATCCCATGGCCTACACAAATGCTAGGGAGTATATTTGTCTCTCATACGGCCTACACTACTGTTAAGGAGTATTTCTGTCTCCTTAATGGCCCACAATGATAAGTCATGCCTTAGGGTATACATAACTCGAATGCCTAAACTAACTACTACCACAATGAACCTCAGACTATATCTTCCAAGAACTACAACCAATATAACTTGCCTTGGAATATACATCTTCCAAGGCTTACAACAATCACAACAACTATGCATAGGCATATAACTCACATTTTATTTACAACTGGAAGTTTATATTTGTATACAATTCAAACACTTTTTAACATATATAACATGTTTAATTCAAGGTCTACAAGGCTTACAACACTTCTTACTACATCACAACAATAATACTCGTCTCAAATGCCAAAGGCTTGTATTTTAATGAACTACTGGAAAATTTTGGGAAATGTTTTCCTATCAAAATAGGTATTATTGGTAAGCCCATTCAATTATCTTTCTAATCATTCAAGCAGAGCTTAATTCCAAAATTTCCAGAGAGAGTTATGACCTTTTTTGTAAAAGGGTGCAAAACTATATGTAGCATAATCGTCCGAACAGTTCAACCCCTACCGTTGGAATGGTGGAACCATTTGAACGGATCAAAAATACAGTTCGAATGGTATCTCTTTACCAAAACAATTGTGATAGGTGAACAACAGTTCCGAAAAAGACAAAACCCTATTTTCTACAAACTATACTCAGAGAACGAATTCTAAATCAGTTAATTTAATAGCATAAAACTCGATTTTTGCTACGTACCTTTTTTAATTCGAATAATCATTCTCGGAAAGCTCGTTGATGAAACCCTAGGTCACCATCCCCCAATACGACGAAGGCGGCGAGATGAGTTCGGATCCACTTCAAGTTTGCCAATTGGATTGGTTCTCCTCCATGGCTGATTGGATTTTTGTGGTGAGAACCCTATGTCTCCCTCCCTTATTTATCCCTCTGTGTGTTTTGACTATGTACGTAATGATAAAGAATGTAAGGGGTTGGGAGAGAGAGGTAATTAGTTTTTCAGTTTCACTATTTGTTTATTACCACTTTAATCACAGGGACTTCTATTCAATTTCAGCTACTTCATAATTTATTGTCTCATCGATTTGTTGGCTTATAATTTTCAGGTTTCTGTATTCAAAATTTTTTTATAATTACAAATTCCTGACAAATTTTTGCAATAGCTATTTTGGCCTTGGTGACATCTTTTTCATGAAACGCACATAAAAATAAATAATACCAAAAAATAGTGCAGTATGTGCGTTAAATATCAAATACTGTAAGTTATTACTCAGGTTTACAACTATTATTTTATACAATTTTATGCCCTAATTTTTTAATGATGATATTTTCTCTTATTTTGAGTTTTGTAGTATTTCAAATATAAGTAAAAACTATAGAAATTATTAAATATGTTACTTTTCTTAAATTTTTGGGCCATGTTTAGTAATTTTTAAAAGTATGAGAACTATTATGTCAATGAATTGTGGGAATAAAAAAGAATTACTATTGAACTATGAGAACTATTGTTGTGATTATCCATAATAACTCTTCTCGCTTAATTGAGGTCTCGGATTCAAATATCAGGAATGCAGTTGTGTTAAATATTGGTAGGAAGAGCTTTACCATTATTTGTGGTCCTTTCCGGCTTGAATCCAGATTTGTCAGAGCCCAACGTGGTTTCCAGATACTGGATAGTTATATAAAAAAAATTAATTATCCCTAATAACTTTAAAAGAATATATTGGATAAGTAGTGATATATTTGCTTTGTTAAACACATTATTATTGGTTTTTTGTCTAAATTACCAACTAAAATAGTTGTAATTTTGTAATAGTTATACAATATTTTCGAATTATAAAATAAAAAAAAATTAGATTAGATACTTTTATAATAAAATTGGATAATAATTTCCTATGTTACATGTTTCAGAATTCCTGGGACAAATGAATAGGGCCTTAGGTTAAAGAAACAGTTTAAATCACTTTCTTTTGATAATCATCAATCCGCATCATTCTGGATTTTTTCGGGGTAGTATATCATTCAAGATTTAACTATAGGGAATTCAATAATTAAAGTTTTGTCTGAAAAGAAAATAGCTCAACTCATTGTATCTAAGAAAATTTATCCAACCACCATCAACTAAAAGTTATTGGGTAATCCATGTAATGTCTTTCACCATCACTAATACGAGTGATGAGACATGAAGATTGGAAATAATTCTCTGTACTGTTTATTGATTAATCCATTAAAGTTCTCATTCTTTCTCCTTATTGAGCAACTTTTAGCCTACTTGGGCGCAAAGAATCTTAGGCCTTTCGATAAAAGCCTACCGTTTGAGATTGGACTACTTAAATTTCAGATCTCTCAGTACTTCAAAATTTAAGAATTTTAATTTTCGTCATTAATTTTTAATTTAACATATAATTTTTTGGCACTGACGGTCAACTGGGGGCAGGCCCTTTATGGTGGACCTTCATGAGCATGTTTTCCACTGGATGTATGTGGTTTAGAGTCATTAGAAAATTAATGCTATAAGTGAAAAGGTCCCATCTTTAACATATGCTTTCAAATGATAAAGGGTCTACATGTGTACGTTCTACTACTTTATATATAAATGCAACGAGGCAAGGGCAAAAAGTGAAACATAATGGTTTTGGCCAAAATGTAACTGGCATATTTTCGCAATCATATGGTGTAAGTGATAAAATGAATGTCATATATATGTATATTCACAAACTTTACTTCTTAAATTGTACTGTGAGAGTCAAGTCTATTAATCACAAACCATTTTTGTTTGTGATTATCTTTCAATTATTTCTTCAATAAAAGGTAGGTAAAAAAGTTTACATTACCAAAGCTAGTACTATCTACTTTTATATAAACTAAAAGACAAACTTGACTAGTTAAGTATTTTTTTGATTATGCCTTCTGCAAATACATATGTTCTGAAATAATTCATCTACATTAATATATATAGTCATGTACTTGATGAAAAAGTACTTATTATCACCGCCCTTGACCAGTCGATCGGAAAATGTTCAGGATCAACTTTTCACAAAACAAATTCTATTTACCTATTAAATTTCAATGCTTGTGAACAAAACATATTTCCATGAGTGTAGTCTATAGTTTATTTATAAATGACTCGATTCATTTAAATTTTAGACCATCATTTGATCAAGCACTCGAATATTGTTGATAATTTTTTAAGCTATTTTTACAGCAAGAAAATTTTTTAAGCTATTTTTACAGCAAGAAAGATTATTATTTTTTAGTTGTGCATCTGGATGATATTAAAATTGAACTCCTAACAATGAAACTACATTTTCCGCCTTCCATTAAGGCAAATAAAAAAAAAATTAATATTTACAGAAATTCTAGAAATCATATATCTAAGAATTTGCTCCTCCAACGTAAGTGAGTGTTATTAACCCGTCTTTGTGACGATTTCCTCCTTCATGCCAATAAGAAGAAGAAGAAGAAGGTATTCAAGGATCATTATCTCCATGCAACAAGATCATTGATTTAAGGATTAACTCTATTGTGTTCAAGTATATGGATGACAATTTATCATTTCCAAACTAGTACTAGGAGAGACCTTTAGCTTCTTACGATTCTGTTGCTGGTGATCTACTCGATTCGGGAAGCCTTCAAAAATAACCAACTTCTGATTTTGTTGGTCTTCTTTATACAAAAAATCTTTTGGTACCTCAAACTGCGGAGGTTGAATCGAATTTCATATACTCACCTATTCATGTAGAGTCTTTAAGTGATGAAGAAGAGGATGGAGGAATCGAGAAATTAAACACTAACCATCATTCTTTCAAAGGAAAACGGTGTATTGGAAGTTAGCATAATCTTCCCAATACTTCTTCTAAGGAACAAGCAAGCACTAATAAATCTTCAATGAGTCAAGTTGATGAAAATGTGTAAAAAATGCCCAACCAATCAAATGTAGGTATGAATTCGTCTTGGATATCTAAAATGAGATCTTCAATCAACGATAAGGGTAAATTTGTATATGTTAAGAAATTTATTATAAACTCTCTTGAAGTTGAGAAACATGTAAATGGTGCATACATAATTCCCAAAATTATTTCTGACAATGATTTTGGAAACATACTTTGGTGGACTATTTTCTTGATCATAGCTTGCCTCACTTTCAAGTAAAATATTGAGCTGAACAATTATGGAGTAAAGTTGTCATAGAAATTATAACTACGGAAAGTGAAATTTTCATCTTTAGGATCAATAATGGAGTAACTGTTTTTGAAATTCTAGAAAATTGACCTTATCATTTTGGTGGTAAGCTTTTAATGTGAATGTTGGTGCCCGGGCATGAAGCTAACTAAGGTTGAGTTTGAAAATATTCATCTATGATTTAAGTTTTACAATGTACCTCTTGATTTGTGGACAGAAGATGGTACGAGTTACTTGGAAGGCATAATTGAAAAATCTTTGTATGTGGATGAACAAATTTGATCAAAAAATCATCAAAATTATGCTAGACTTTGTATTGAAGTGCCGATGTGTAAGGAAATTCCAAAATTCATTAAGGTTAATTTGGGATATTGCGATTCATTTGAAATTTGGGTTGAAATTCCTTGGGTTTGAAGGAAGCATGAATATTGTAAGATTTTTTGTCATAAATTGAGCAATTGTCCGACAAAGAAAAATTCAAAAGTTTATTCTAAACAAATCTGAAATGCCAAAAGTGATTAAGGCGTAAGCAAAGATGGTAAACGGGTGGGGTCAATATTAGAAAATCTCAAAAGAGCATGCTCAGTTTTACTAGCGAATAAAAAAATATCTAGTTAACAAATGGGTATTCTACTAGCTTTAAACACATTTAATGTGAGTACTTGTGGGAATGATGATGAGGAATCCCCCAGCTCGCATAGCATTAGTGAATGAGGTGATTGATAAAGAGAATCTCGACACCTCTAATTACTTAAATAAAAAATTTGGTTCACTTATCAAAAGGATAACTCGTCATTTTGAACAATGTAAGAACTTTAAAATTACTCGTAAAATGACTAAAGAGTATAGAAGGAAAATGCTGAAAAACAAATTTCATAATATGCAATTGGGCATGAGAAAAAATGCTAGCTAAGGTTTTGGGTTTTAAGTATAATTTATTTGTTTGCCTATCTTCTCTAGTTGTGAGACTTGATCATATGTTAAGGATAAATTTACGTTTAACTTCTATCATTCCGAAAAACTTAATCATTTACTTGTTTTGTAAAGTTTAACCATGACAAGTGAATCATCATTGTGAGCCGGATTTTTTTAGTTGCAAACATGACAGTACACTTAAAGCAGATTTTCTTTATAATTTTGGCTAAAGATTTCGATTTTCAATTAGTTAAGTTATTTTGTAGTCATTGGATTTATTTAGACCTTCGTGTATCATTCTTTTTTTTTTTTTTTTTTTATAAAATTTTTAATTTTCAAAAAAAAATAAAAATATGAATGACAATTTATAACTTTTAAACATTTTTTCAAAATTAACAAACCATAAAATTAATGAAAAGTTTCAAGCAAATTAAGTTCAAAAAATTTGCTGGCATCATATACTACACCTATGTGCTGCACCCTTGAGTTTTCAAACTTGTACTTGGTCATATATGCTTCCAAGTAGTACTTAGTTTATAGTCTATAGATACAGAGTATCATGGGTCTGGTCCCGGAGCTACCACCTATACTCTATAGACAAATGTTATCAATGATTGTGTAAGCATGACCTTATCCTAGTCCTCTATACATATACATTAGGTTTTGAATTTGTACTGCAGCTATGTATTATCACTATCTTATTCAGTTATTGGAAAATGTTACTAGTGTGTTTAATGGTTTGGCAGTTGTACTGTAACATTGCTTAGTGTTAATTAATGGTGACATATCCATCTTCTGTCAATTGTTGGAAAGTCCTAGTCCTACCTAGATGCTGATTGTCATGATGATCATCGCCATTTTTCGGCTAGGAGGCCTCTAACAACTGGAGCTATTTTGAGGAACAACTTTTAAGCCAGGTAAATGGAATATATAAATAAAAAATATGTAAATAATTATATAATTTCATTTGTTAGATTTTATTTTTGTGATTAGAGATTAATTTTGCATTATTACACTTTTTTTTTTTTAAGTTTTCAATTAGGGTTGGCCCTCCACGGGTTGTAGGTCTATGGATAGCGGTATATAAGTCTAAAAGTGAGTACTGGTCGTTCAGGGAGGAAACAATAATATCCATACCCGACTCAACTTAAAGGTATAGGACTGGATCGGGTATTGTCTACCTAATTATGTAAGTTGACGAGATAGTCCACCGACAAGGTACGCAAGTGTGCAGGTCAAGTATGTGGATCCGATGTCAAAGTCTGGCTTTAGGCCTAGATTCAATTCGGCCATTGCGATTAGATACAGTTCGAACTTGTGAGGTCTGGGTTTGGTCGGGCACACCTGATGTGTTGCGAGTCAAATGACCGCCCTAGTCCTTTAAGACTTCAACTAATTTGTTTATCTCGATATAAAAGAAAAGGTGTATCTTAAGTACATTTTTGATAGCTGGAATTGTTTTCACATATAGATGCAAATGATCCAAACTGTTCATGAATAAGTTCAGATTCGGTTCGCCAAAGGTCCAACTCGGACTTATTTATTTAATAAATGAGTCAAGCCTTAACAATAAAATATGATTTGTTGCATAAACGAGCCGAGTTTTAACAATATCCAACTCAACTCGTTAAGGCTCGGACTCGTTTCATACATGTATTTGTATTAATATATTTGAAATTAGGGGTATTAGTTTATGTATATAAACACATATATTCAAATCAAATATAATGTATTAAGAAAAATTTGTCCTGTTACTCGATTGTTATATTTTTTTAATATTGTTTCCCTTTACAATTACAAGATTAAGTTAAAAAAATTATACAATGTTGTAATTATTTAATATATCCGCTACTACATGATTATTAGTTAACTATTATATAAGAAATCAATAATAAATAATATCTATAAATTCATGAAAAACAAAATGTTTATGACCATGCTTAAGGTCATGTGAACCGAATCTAAATAAAAATTTAGGATTTGTCAACTAAATAAATTAAGTCGGAGCCTAAACAAAGTAGGGTTAAGCACGGCTCTACTTATCTGCAAATCTAGTTTTAGACTTGGGCAACGATGCCACGTCTACACTTTAATTTCCAAAAATGCTAATACTCCCTTCTTTGTACCCACCTACCCGGCACCCTTTATACAAGTTAAATTAATATCACGGAGGTCATACATTTCCGGAAAAAAATTATTTTGGTTCACAGCCTCGCACATCCTATCATGTACAATTTTTCATTCACATTAATGATCCCCATACTAAAGAAGCAAAACAAGCAATAGCATGAGTAATATTGCGTACACAAAGCACTTGTAGAATGCGATATAATTAATACCTTAATTTTCT